>JAZHYW010041567.1:0-21482 GCA_037355805.1 Ixodes ricinus
AAAACCTACGACCAGTCGTGACGTCATACTAGGAACTTTCGGCCGCCAAGCGCGTGTTGCCTCGTGTGGGCAGCGTGTGCAATAGCAAGCTTACCAGGTATATTTTGCTGCACTGGCACCAGTCATGGCGTCTCTTTCTGACCTTTTTGAAAATAGCAGGAGTTTGCGTGCATAGCCTTGACAGGCGCTGAAGATGCGCGAGAGCAGAGATTCCAAAAACTCCTGGTATGACGTCACGCTCCCGGGAAAGAGGGGCTTCAGCAGTACTTTAAGAACTAATTTCTGCAGCCTTTGTGCACCAAATTGAAAAATAATCTAGATATTCGTGATCCTACAGGCCAAATGAAGACGATTTAGGTGTTTTTTCTCAAATACAGAACCGCTTCAGTTTCTCTTTAAGGAAAATCTTGCAAAATTTTAAGGCATCCGTCAGGCACGTCACATTGTCTTTCCATTTCGGGATTACTCATATGGGCGCGTCACATGCCACTCATCTCTTTATGCACCACCATTCAACCACAAACGATAAATCGACTGGAATAACCTTTCAGCATGCATAGCCACGAGAAGATGATGTAACAAAATATAATGAACTTACGTATGTGCGGTGATTATGTCTAGCTTGTCAACCTTGTACCAGAGCACATCTTGTTTGTTATATCATGTGGACTGTAGTTGTCGTCTTGTACATATGACCTTCTGCTAAAGGTACTTACATACTAGATGCATGCCATCAGTTGAGAGTACACGATGGACCTCACCATTCGCCAGTCAAATATGACTGCTTTAAACTGGACTCGGTGCAACATTCCTTTGCTGTCTTTCCCAACAGAGCCTGAGGAGATACTTGATACTCCAACCAGAGAAAGCTTGTGTTCCGAGGACTACAGTGGAGTGTCTCATTGCTCCGCTGCGCTTGGAGGGAGAGGAAGACAAGACCTGTGCAGTGAAAGAAGGTGAGCTCTTTGGAATGTTGTCATGTGGCTTCAAGAATGTTTTTGTTTTGAACAAAATGTGAGCAGAAGTGATGTTTTCCTCTTTTCAGGAAGCTAGACGTATTGGAAGAAACAATGACCACGTATTGCTGCTTATAAGTGAACAATTTCGGACATAGAAACCATTGCAGAATTGGCAAAGTAGGAAAGCTCGCTTCCAATTTACATAATTCTTCATTTTTTATGCATCGTTTTTTTTTTCTTATTATGTGCACAAAATAATTTTGCATGTGTTATACGCAAAGATTTCTCATAGATCATGTATAACGTCAACCAATTGGCCCAGTTCTCCACCTTATGAGTTCTCATAGATTTGATCTCGCAAATACTGCGAAACATTCCGCCACGTTCAAGAAATAGACGCCGATTGGAAATGTTTCAGGTTTACTAGATAAATACACAGCTTGCACCGACGTCACCACGGCGGTCATCGTGGTGGCCTTGCTGGCGAGCGCGTACCGTCTAGAGCATACGCTTCCGAACTGGGACGGGGGGGGGGGTCGTAATTGGAACCAAAGCATATCCCACCCCTGACATGGCTGAAACAGTCAGTATCAAGGACACCTTGGCTTGTTACGAGTTCAGCTGGCTCTGCCAGTAGCATATGGGCATTCTTAGTGCTAATTTCACAATTTGTCTTTTCTTTCTTTTTTTTTTTATGAAGGAGTATAATGATTATGGTGGTCAGGATTTGCAAATCAGCTCAGAATGCATGCGTAAGCTCGAGTCCCAGAGCTGGCGGCACTTGGTTTAAAGGGATACTTCAACGAAATTTGAAATATTCCTGTCAGTAATTCAAAAAATAGGTTGAATATGATCCACAATATCCGTAAATGACAATCGCGACGTTTGTATTTTGATTCCCTGGTGGCTGTATTTTTTCGTTATAAACGGCCCACTCTAGGCAAGCGCTTCGGAGAAGGCCCAAGCGCAATCAGTGGACGTAGGTCGTCTCAAGACGAGCAAAGCTACGGCGAAGGCTGACGTTGAGAGGATCGCCTAGTCGTTCCAGCCACCGAAGCGGCTGCTTTTGTACGAATTTTGGAGTGACGGGTTAATCTTCTATAATCTTGTAGGGGGAGCAATAGCGTACTTCTGCGACACACAAAAGGGATCCCCGGGGAGAGGGGAGTTCCTCCTTCCCCCTTCTCTTGCCGTGGCCGGAGGCGAGACGACCTCCGTCACTAGCTATCAAGTGTTCCTAGACGAGCATTGCATACGAGGCGTTAGCGACATCCACCAGGTGCTCTTTGCTAATCGTTTAATTCGTTTAAAATTCCTTTTAGAGACTTTTTTTTAGCAAGATATTGGTATGTTTCATGTGATACTGTTCTTTTGACCACATGTAGACTCAAAAAATGAGCGTCGAAATTTCGTTGTAGTATCCCTTTAAGAGCTACATTGGAACAGCCTCACTCCTCGCCGCTTGTTTTTGCGCGTTGCACAGTCACAAGTTGTTTGATTGAGTGTCATGATCGTGCTAACCTTGCTGGAGAGCAAACAATGTTTCTCTGTATTGGCATGTCTCGATCCTGACAGTTTAGGTTTTCGATACTTGTGAACGGCCATCCTTCGTCCGAACACAACCAACAACTGCGCTGCTGGATGCAAGTTCGACCTGTCGGAAAAAGTGGAGCGCCAGTGGCGTTCGCAACGGCACAAGATCTCTTAACTGCGACGGCAAACGAATAGGCTTCCGTGGGCCAGCATTTTGATAAATGTGGGTGCTTCCTGGAGTTGGAGGTCGAGCTTGCAACGTATGTCACAAAAGTGCGCGATAATCCCTACCCATGACGCACGATGCAATCACCGAGCAAGCACGAAAGATGCGGTTCATGTGGTCGTTTGCGAAATGCGAGATTTCCTTGGGCGAAGCCGACGACGTGTTTTGAGAACGTAGCTGTGATGACGACGGGAAGGACAGCCCCAGCACGGACAAAAGACATGAGAGAACGACAGGGAGGAGTTTCAGTTGTCTCGCATCCAACGTGAGCTTCCTAACTTGAATAATACTTTGGCATCTCGTCTGCGCATGGGCAACTAAAGCACGCCGGAAGGTGTCGAGTGCGCGGTGTAGGCTAGGCGCTTTTAAAGAGGCGCCCTGCAGTTCTCCCGAGTTCACATACAGTGCGTCCCTAATCTATAAATTTGTTTTCATTTTGCTGACACGCAATGTGAGGGGCTAGACTTACAATCGAGTTGACTTACAATCGGGAAAATACGGTAGCTAATTTTTCGCCATTGTTTTCTTTCATTAACGGGCGCTGGAAATTAAAGTGGTTGATTTACACGCAGCATTATACAGTACAAGAAACTAAATTTTTATCAGTCATTTTTGTTCTCAGGGTAAGCAGCTGTTGGCTGAGTTCTTAAGGCCCGTTCACACACTTGCATTTGCTTAGGACCGAGTTCTTGTGATCTCTTACGTCTAGAGAACACACTTGCACGCTGGAGGCGTCTGCCAGGTGACCCTGGAACTGCATTTTACTAGATCGAAAGTTTTGCGGTATTTGCTAGATCACACATGCATTCTGTCTGCAAAAAATTGTAGTTTGTAACATTGTCAAAAGTTATTCAAGCAAAGAAGGAAGGAACAATACGTGTAAAAGACGGGAAATATACAAAAACTGAAAGGGTTCCACAGCTGTCCGACAGATGGCATTGGTGTGTTTCCTCGTCAAAACAGATTTAAGGTGTTTCGAGGCACATGGTCATAAGCAGTTGCAGATGCGTGAACCGGTCTTCACTTCACACATGGATATCGAACAATATTTGTTTTGCATTTCCTTCGACAGAGGTGGACTCCGTGTCTGCCGCTTCGATCTGCAAGGGATGGCTACCTCGAAGACGCCGTCTGCCTCCTCTCTTCCGCCGAATGCACGGAACAAGCCGAGACAGCTCCCTCGGGGTGAAGTCAGGCAAGTCCTCACAGATACACTTTGAAAAACAGACGAATTAAAACTTTAGATAGAGCTAGTTTTTTCGTGATTTCGAGGGTATTAAAAAGTGCAAAAAAGACAGGCGGAGAGTGCTTGTCCGTGTTGTCTGTATCTTTTTCGTCCCTTTTTTTTTTAGCTTTTATGGCTGTGTGAATACTCAAACATACGAATACAAATCGAAAAGTAAGTTCCCGAATAATTTGATTCGTGAATCAAGTTCCTAGTATTCGGTCACTCTATACTTGGTTTCAGCCTAGGTCCGAGCGTGGCCGTTGTTATGAGCCGAAGGTCTAATCAAAGAGCGCGAAAAGCGCAACGTCACAGCGTTCTCTGCTCTTAATAGGACGACCCAGCGGACAAGCACGCGCAGAAAAACGGCATACACAGTTGTTCCTATCAACTGCGGAGAGCACGCCATGACGGTGTGCCTTTATCGCCGTTAGATTGGCCCTTCGGCTCATAACATCGGCCATGCTCAGGCCGAAGGTGAAAAAAGTATAATATTTAGTATATTCGGGGAAAGATGCACAGTTGGCACAAAGCCGAGAAAAGAGCTGTTTTTTCTCCCGATGTTAGTGCAGTGACGTTTGGACAGACCATGCTAGAAACACCTCATGGTCCTACCATTCCACAAAAAAAGATCAAGCGCACAAACTAGAAAAAAAGAAAAAAAAATTGAATGCCACAAACCTTATAGCACACAAATTTAATTGCGTTCGTGACACAATCTAATCTTGAATCACATCCGAAACATCCCATTTGTGCCGCTTGCAGATATAAATTGTTAGAAGGCCGCAATTCCACGCCATGCCTATTATTTTTTTTGCAAGTAAACCTCCTTGTTTTAACTTAAAAAGCATCAATGTAGGACACACTAGGCACACTCACAAAAATCGGCAACTGGAAGATTACTAATGGAAAAGTACATTAACCATGCCGACTGAACTGGCCGAGTTGTTGTTGTTTTGGAACCGGAAGCCAATGGTTCGGACTCGGAACGAAGCAAAACGAAAAGAGAATAGTGTGCCATGATTTGAGAGTATTGCCAACTGTTCAATATGCTTGTTTGAAATACAAACTGCGAGAAGGTGATAAAAGGACGAAAGCGTGGACCGTTTGTCACCAGAGTTGTTATAATGCACGTGCAGGCGTCGTTACCAGAGTCGTTACAATGTACGCTAGAGGTTCAACTGGCGCTAGTGTGCTGTCGCGAATTGAAGCAGACAGCGACCGATCGAAAATTGACTTCAGGTAATGCATTTCTTTGAAAAAAGCAAGTGCATTTTCTCCTGCGCTCGATTATAAGTGCAAATATCACGAACAATTCGAACATACTAAGTAGATTGCAACATTTCTCAGTCATGCGGACTAAATAATTAGTCAGTTACAATGTTTTTTTGTTTTTTTTTTCAAATTCATTGCATTTAGAACGGTGCTAAAACGGCTTCAGACATGCATTTATGTGCACTGTCGGACACTGTTAGCGTGAACACAGAGTTGGCACTTTCCAGCGTGGGGGATATACTTGTCATATGAATGAACGACATCTGGAAAACCAAGAGAGACGGGAAGAACTATGCAGGAACACTGGATCGGTAACTCCCTGTGCATGTACGATCAAAATAAATAAAGGACACATAATATAGTCAGATTTTCAAGAAATAAGTACTGCTTTATTCTTTTTGCTTTATATAAAGATGCTTGTTCTACATTCAAAACATCACCCACTCGGGGTAATTTTTTTTATACTAGTAGTGACAGGACTGTCATAATAGCAATGCAGTCGAGCCTGGTTATAGCACACCTGGGTATTTCGAATTATTGTTTATATCAACCAGTCCAAACATCCCCTTAGAAAATCACATGTAATAGTTTAAGAGCGTTGTTTTTCTGTATCGAACTCCCATGCCGGGGACACTTGATATAGCGAACTAGGGATCGAAGCACCGGCCGCTCACACGGGGCCAGTCGCTTCTCCCGCGGTCAGATTGTGCCGGCGGCAAGTACATAGCTCGCGTTCAGGGGCTGGCAAACTGCCAAGCCAGCTTACGCGCGCAGGGATACGCAGCAAAAGAGCAGTTGTAAAAAAAAGCAACCGTAACAAAATAGAAAAAAAAAGGGTGGCAAAAGCAAGGGGAAGGGCACCCGTGCACCGCGTTAAGGAGGGGCAGGGAGTTTGAACGGTAGCGCGCACTCTTTCCCCGAACACCACTGTCGCTACGCGACTCCTTAGCCAACACCTCTAGAGATGAAGGCCGTAGCGCCCTTCTCGTGACGTCGGAAAGGAAGGCCATCGGGGGCACGCGTCGAAGCGAAGGCAACGCACTTGGATCTACCGTCGTAACGCGCTTTTAGTCACATAGGCATATCTTATTAGCTAAAATGAAAGCTGCACAGTGCACATAGCAACGGGTCTAGAAAACATTTTTTACATGGGAAAAATGGCACGAGGTATTCACTTACCTATCTACAGTCAACTAATTTACTTCTCAGTATGGGCTCGAGTTGCTTAAGAACAAAATATAACCTATTTTGTATACAATAATACTATTACCCTAATATAGTTAAGATTCTAGTATAGATGCGGTAAAGGCAATAAAATAACATTAGTATAAATAAACACATACTGTAAACGACTAAAGTTTTGCGTGAAACCTAATTTTCGCGAATTTCGCGAATCGCCTTCAAGTCGTGAAAAATACGTCCCGGGAACAATTCGGGCAATATGTGAACGCTACGAAAGCTACACTCGATTCGCGAAAATTAGAACCCGCCAATAATTTCAACGAAAAACAAGATTCCATTCTGTCACAAGATTTAAAAAGAAAAAAAAATCAACGGCAGCATTTTATTTGCGTTTTACATAACCGAAAAAGCCCGTCTCGCACGTCACTCCAATTCCAGCAGGACTTGTTCCACGAATCCACGTAAATGCCGTAGTATCAAGCGAACACAAAAAACTACCTGAGACTGCGGCGACAAAAGAAATACGACGGGAAAGAAACAAGTCTCAAAAGAACCACCCACGAGAGCACCGGTAGCAGGACCAGGGTGCATTGAACCGAGACCCGAACAGTGAACCGAAAACCAGAAAAAAACATTATTTTCGAGCGAACCGGAGTTGACCCGGAACGAAATAATTTTTCTCGCTCCGGAGCGGAACCGATATGTTTTCCATGCGGTTTTCGGTTCATACACGAAGTCAGTTTGCGTGAAAAGTGCGTGGCGAAAAACACACTAACATAAAAAGTAAACCAAAAAATGAAAGAAAAAATATTATTTTTTGCGCAAACCGGAGTTGAGCCGAACCGAAATAATTATTTTTTCTTTCCTGGGCAAAACTGATCAATAATTTTTCCGGTGCTTCGTTCATGTGGGAAGTCAGAAAGCGAAAAAAATTAGGTAGCGGAAAGCTCTGTAACGTTCCATTATCAGGTTTTCACATAGCGGTCGTCTTCATAATTTATAAAGTTCGTCTCGAGAACTCAAACGAAATGAGCACAGTAACTATAAATTCTTCGGGATTTCTGGTCTTATGTATTTCTTTAACAAATGCCCACATTCGTCCCAAACTTTTCTTGGGGACCGGAAATGGCTCATTAAAGAAAATTTAACACTAAAACATACCCGATTCGTACGTCAGCAAAAGTGAGCATTTAATGAGCCTGTTTGGTGGCAAAACGGTGAGTTGGGCTAGTTGGTTTTTCATCTCGGAATAAACGCAAAAAAGGACAAAGAGAGGTATAGACAACACCCCTAGTGTTGTCTATACCTCTCTTTGTCCTTGTTTATTTATTCTTTTGGCGTTCAGTCCAAGCTTTGTTTGGTGTTTCTTGTCTTTAATTTTGTAGAGTTGTGTGCAATTTACTTTAAACGCCTTGATTTCATTGTACAACTGATCGGATAAGAAAGCGATACAAAGGCCGATGGATATTTTAGAACCTGCACTAGTTGCCATACTGTGCAGCATCTAATCTGCTTTCAAAATAACTCAGCGGATATAATAATCTGTCCGAAATTAAAGTCTAGCCCCGGGAAAGGGAGGGGGATTCAACCAACAGTTACAGCTACAGAAAACAGCAAAACAGCTTCGATCTCTGGTAGCAGAAACAGCAAGGACCAAAACGTTTTCTCCTCAGAAACACAAACATTAAGGCGCACAGCTCTTCTAAGCATTGCTAGACAAGGAGCCGCGGCTTTCAAGGGACGCTAACGTGTTGCGTTTTGAGAGGAGAAAAGGGAGCGCCATCCAGAACTCTACGCATGGGCGCAAGTAGCCCTGGGAGTGCCTGCGACGCAGGTCAGCGTGCAGCGAGCCTTTTCTGCACTGAAGTTCACTTTATCGTCTCAGAGGTGCTGTCTTTCCCCGGATATGCTTGACAACGTCCTGCTTCTTCGGTCAGCTGCTTTTCATTGAACTGCGCTTTCACCCACGTCCCGAGGTGCCCCAGCACTAGCTCGTTCGTTCCACACAGTAATCTGAGCCTTTGCTTTCTATATGTAACACTTTTATAAAATATGCATAGTTTATCTTTTGCTGTCGTCAATTGTTTTTGTAGCATATGAGTACGAACCGGTTCGAACCGGTTTGAACCTTTATTTTTTCACTCCGGAGTTGAACCGGAGCTGAACCGTTTTCCCTGAACCGGAACGAAAACCGGAACGAAAAACATTTCGGTTCGACACCCTGAGCAGGACGAGAGGCTTAACGTTGTCAACCCATCTCTTGCTCGTGTGCGCTCCCTGCGGCGATGACTGGATCTTTTTTTTTTTTGGTTCCCTTCCCTTAAATGTTTGCAGCGTTCCTTTTCAGACAGTCAGCAGCTCGCTCACAACGTAAATTTACCAGAATCAAAGCCCGTATAAGGGAGGATGTCGTATCGGAGCCAGTTCATTTGAAACATTCGAAAAGTGTGGGAGCTGCGGGACTGCATGTAGCCCCGCGGTTACGGGTAATCATAAATATAATTTAGTACCCTCAACCTTGGTAACGCATTGCATGCGTTACTAAGGTTGTGGGTACCAAATTTATATTTTATATGCGCTGTCATCGCTGCGACGCAGCAGAGGTTGGTTGCGCTATTTCTTCACGGGGCGCGGTGCCGTCGGGTCGTGAGATGCGCTTCGATAGCAAACCAAAACTTAAAAATCCGTCGAATTTGTGCGGTTTTTCAGAAAGCCGTAAAATGCTTTGTGTATCTTCTATCGTTCTGCAATTTGTTGATTTAGTGTTTTTTGATGATGCTGAGCAATTTTTCAGAATTGAAACTATGCCCTTAAACACAATATTAAAAAGGTTAATTACGCAAAAATAATTAACAATCTAATTATCCCAGACTTTAATAATTTTCCTAAATAGGCCCTCGGCCCAGGACCAAAACGACACAAGTAGTTTTTTGTTGCGAGGCATAATTTTCGCAATATCGAATTTGTCCACCTTTCGTGAAACACCCTGTATAATAAATTGTACAAGACTGCGCTTTTAAAACATATATTAATGTCGTATAAACGCGCACGAACACCACCGCGCCGGTCGACAAGAAACATTTTTCACGTCATAAACAGAGATTTTCTCACGTAGTTGTGCCATGGCCTTCCTTCTCCGACATTCTGACGTAACCACTCGCTACGGCCTGATTTCTAGGAGGTGTTGCCTTAGCACCAAAATAAAATAAGCAAAAAAAAATAAAAAGAAGTCTTGGTCAAGTTGAGTGTGTTGACGAACACGGTTGAGCATCCGCACTTTGAACCCCTTATCTTTGTTTACCTTTTCTTTTGCTGTTCTTGCTTTGCCCGTTTTTCTTTTTTTTTCTTCCTTTCTTTGTTTGCTGCCTGAATTCAGTGAGTTTTTTTTTCTTGCTTACCTTTATTCTATGAATTGAGCTTTTTTTTTGCAGCTCGCTTTTTCAGTTTTTTTAATTTTTTTAAAAAATAATTTTTGGGTTTTGTTGGCATTGTGTGGAGGTCGTGGCTAGGTGTAAGCGGTCGCAAACACCGTTGCGCAAACGCGATGGTGTTTGTGATATTCACCAACTAAGCTCTACTGTATTTAGCGGCTCTTAGAGACTCTATTTGGTAAGGTCACGTTTTGTCGTTCGTTGCGGCCTTCGGTATTAGCAGACGCGCAGGAAATTTCAACTGGAGCTAAAGTCAAGATGTTTTTGTATATCGAATTATCGATATATCGAACTATTTTACGATCCCCTTAGAATTCGATATATCTGGGTTTGACTGTATACAGGTGTCACCGTAATGCTGGGAAACCTTGAGCACACTCCATATTCCTTTCAATTGTTATTTTGCTTAGAATCGTCGCTTGTTTTTGCACACCTGCTGTGGAACACAGGTCTGGGACTAGGCCCTTGCTTCCTGCCAGTCTGGTGACGTCTCGTATGGATGGCGGGGAAAACAGGGAAAAACTAGTGAGAATGTTGTTTCGTTTTCGGTAGCGAACAAAATGTAACTATTTTAAAATTATCTAGAGTGGATCAGGGGGAACGAGATAGCATTTCGGAATCGGGAAGCCACCCCGCATTTAGACGATGCCTTTGGATTCAGTAGCTCAGAAAATTGGTGGAGCACCCCTTTAACCAAGAAAACAAGCTGCCATGTCGTGCCCTCTCAGTTTCACTGAGCTAGATTGCAGCCAATGGCTGTCAACTGTCATTCTCCCTGCTGCAGTGCAAAGTGCCCACATAGGGTATGTCTCGCTATTAGCAGCAAAAAGACTGCTCGATAAAGATTAAATCATTCCTCGTTTTCAGTCATGTTTTCTGTGAAATATGATGGACAGGTATCTCGTGCTCCTTTGTAAACAGAACCAGATGAGTTTGCTCCTGCCCTTGGGATGGAAGGTGAGGGCAAGACCTCTGAGGCCTTTGACTCCAGGTCATTTTTGCCAGTGCTGCTGGAGGGACAGTGGAGGGACGGTTCCCTTCATGTGATTGAAGGCAAGCTCTGCTGACTTACTTATTCCTGTAGGAAGTATCAATGCCATCCATGAGAAGCCTAGATTGATTTGTTGTCTTCCTTTCGTGGCTTGACGTATCGGCACGATAGAAACATGGTTTTCTCATTTTCTGGTGAAATCTAAGATGTAATGGCGTGAAAGTTTTTGAATGCATCGTGATATTTATGCTTGAATAACTCATTTCCTAAGTTTGACCCTCTGTACCCTGAGCGTGACTACAGTATTCGAGAATCGGTCATTCTCAAAAAGGATGCTGCATGGGCATCCCGCTCACTCCAGTGACGATTAAAGGCAGAAATACAGAAATTTAGGTATTCTTGTGAGCATCATGGTTGTTTGTTGAGAAAATGTGATTTATTTCCCTCTCACCCTGTCTAAAGTCGTGTGAACAAACGCACGCCTCTCTTCGACCTTGGCTGTCGGCAACAGTGGCGTGTCATTCTCTCCAACAGTGCCGGACGAGATACTGCCCACTCCAACGGGCGGAGCTTCTGTTCAGAGGACTGTAACAGAGTGTATTGCCCTCAGCCGGACCTGGAAGGACACAACAAGAGCTGCATCGTGAAGCAAGGCAAGCTCGACTGCACATAACCTTGTCATAATCAACATAACCTCTTCATTGTAATTAGCTGCAACGAGTAAAAGCTACCTTGTTCCCGTGGTTCGAAGAAAAGCCCGAACGCAAGGAACACGAGTGCTTAGCCCTGGTACTTTTTTTAGCGTAGTTGAGTTATTCAGCCTGCTTCGTCTTTAGAGCTTCAAGTCTGGTACTTAGTGCCAATATGTTAGAATGCTGGTCTTCTTTTTTTGTACCAGGTCAAGAGGCTGTTGTATACTGTCGAGTACACTTATTGCAATCTCACATACTCGCACCTCCAGCTCGTTGCTCACCTTCTCGTGGCAGAAACGGGAAGCGCTCTAGTGAGGGTGCCCCGCTTCTTCTGCTCAGTGGGCACGGTGGAACTGCTCGCAATCATGGCTCGCGAACAGCCATTTCTGATTGCATGCAACGGTCTTGACTGCCCAATGTAGTTCTGCAGCCGACATTGGATTGTACTTTACTAGACAGTTTTGGTATTGCATATAGAAGCAAGCGCTGGGCATTTACGTAACAGGTGCATGCTCCACTCTGCACATGAGCAGCGTCGTCATGTGCCAATGTACTACCACAATTTTGGGCCCTGCGTACACACAGTGTGGAACATGTAGTGCCGTTGCATACACAAAATTGCCGCATTCACTCCTATACGCAATATTAAAACTCACTGCTGTTTCCCATGTTCTCCAAGGCCAACGAAACTCACTGTAGTGAGCAGGCATGTAGGCATTCCTGCGAACTTAAAGAAGCCCTGCAAGGACTTTTTTACCGTTTTTTAATTTGCACGGAACCTGAGCGCGCTGAACGTAGTAACTTAATGCAACATTTCTTTTCTCGAATTTCGCTTCCTTTCAAAAGTTATAGGCAAATTAAAATTACAAAAACAAGCAAAAAATAACCTCCTTCATGACGTCCTTGGTCGCTTGAGTGGCCGTGAACTAGAGTGATCTTAGTGAGCGCTCACGGCTGCCGCACTCCGTGTCGACGGTCGAGAGGGCGCCACTAAATCATGTTGAGGATAGGCTGTATGAAGCGGGCAGCCAGGGCGGCTCTGCATTACATTTGCTGCGCGATTAAACACTAATTCGGCATAACACTTCATTGGCCACAAACGACAGCAAACACGGGGTAAAGATCAGTTTAGAACGGGAGGCACTTCGCGCTGTCATATTGCCAAACGGCCAAACCGCAAGAAAAAGCTGCTTGCCGAAGGCCTTCGGAACGCTCGGAACCGGTGGGATCCTCGAGCCTGTATCGACCGAAGACCCGCCGCGTATGTCCGGGACCTTCTACGCACGCTGCTCGTCGGTGTCTGATCCCACTACACCTTTCTAGTATGCGCCGCCTTTTCCACCGCTTGTTGGTGGGTATGTCAACGGTCATTTTCTTGTTTCTGTACTTTATAAACTGCATTTGTTTCTTTTCTGATCTAAAATACTGAACAAAAAGTACTTTTATAAATAATTGATACAGTTCGCGCCACTTATATTTTGTATTTCGACTAAACACAAGCTTTTAGCGGCTCTGACCAGATGAAAGGCGCAGGACCAAAGACTTCACGTATCGCATGCTTTCGGCACTGCAAATCGCCCCCGTCGGTGGAAAAGGTTTCCGCGTCATCCGGTTAAAATATGACGCACTGATATTTAGTTACTCTCTCCGTGCCCGCTGGCTTGCCCGAACCCCAAGAGACCTGGAAACCGCAAAAGAGGTAGACGCTTAATCATGATTTGCAGGGCTCCTTTAAAAGACTGAAATTGGCAAAAGGACGTGCATGTAAATGTTGAAGAAATAAATGTTCTGGAAAGTTTTAATGCGAATAGCATTCTTTAGCTACTTCACGCACTTTTCGTCTATCTATGTATCTATCTATCTGGCTATCTAACCTCTTACGCCGCGGGTCGATAAATAAATAAAAAGACTGGCGCCGGCTGGGATTCGAACCGTTGACCCTTTGATCAGCAGGCAGACGCGCTAACCACAGAGCCATGAAGGCAGTCATTCAACGCATTTAAACGGTTGTTTATATCTTACCATAGGACGCGCTTTACAGCGCTGTCACAGCTACCGGTGCGCGCGCGCTCCATGCACGAGGGCTCATTCCGCTTCGTGAGGCTGAGCACGGCCGCTAGCTCACCCTCTCCCGCGCTCGGGAGAGGGTGATGTAGCGGCCGTGCTCAGCCTCACGAGAGCGGAATGAGCCCTCGTGCATGGAACGCGCGCGCACCGGTAGCTGTGACAGCGCTGTAAAGCGCGTCCTATGGTAAAGATATAAACAACCGTTTAGAGTACCGTTGGTTGAGACTAGCTGAGACGCCAGAAAGTCTGGTCGGTACCATTTTGAGTGTTTGTGCGTATGGCGCGTGCTTTGCTCGCCTTCCTAAGTGACACAAACGCACGTGCTGGGCTGCGGAGATCGTGCGCAGGGCTGTGAAAGTGTCAACAAATTTAGAATCGCCTCAAGAGTGGGCTGGCGTATCTAGAGTGTGCCGGCCACCTGACGAACGCGCATAACTCCGCACCGTTTGATGCTATTCGCATTAACGTAGATAATCATTCCCAAAGGATGGGTTCTGCTGATTTCTTAATTAAAAAAAAAAAACTGACGGAATTCGTTTCTTGTATTTTGGGACACTTGGTGCGGAAGGATTGGCAGTGAATTAGGAAATATGAGTGACAAACGTGGCGACTTTAATAGCATCATATTATACAGGGTGTCAGAAAAAAAAAATTTACAGGGTCTTTTTTACCTCAAAATAAACTAGGCATCGCCGAATGCTCATTCTCTGCCCAAAGGTAGTGCTAGAGGTCACAACCAGATGCCAAAGTTTCAGCCCGATCGGATACCTTATTCAAAAGTTGTAAGTGATTTTCTGGAAAGTTCAGTGGGAAAATGGAGCCCATTTTAGCTTGTTTTCGGTTTCTGTGCCATAGAGTCCCATGTATTTGAAAACTCCGTCAGCCGCCATTTTCCCATTGAACTTTTCAGAAAATCACTTATAACTTTTGAATAAGGTATCGGATCGGGCTGAAACCTTGGCATCTGGTTGTGATTTCTAGCGCTACCTTTGGGCGGAGAATGACCGTTCGGCGATGCCTAGCTTATTTTTGCGGTAAAAAACTCCTATAAATTTTTCTTCTGACACCCTGTGCTTCACTTACAACTAACGTCACTTTACATGGATTTCTCAGACTAGCTAGAATGTTTTCGTAGGTTTTAGACTCCTTTTATTTAATAATCTTTTAATTAAAAATGCTGCAATTGGCACCAGTAATCATAATAGGCCATCTTTGGTTTGCCATAGATGTTCACGCATTTGAAATTAGGTCATAAGCAACAAATTAAGTTAGAGCTTGAAAAACTACCGTAAAATACTGAGCAAGTGCCCACTCAAAATTTGAAGATAATCGCGAAAATTTAGGAGATGGGCACGTGGTGAAGTCATCAATCTTACGTAAAAATGTAATGTGCATATTTTTTTAGATGTTTCAATTCTTTTGGGAGGGCACTTAGTGTCGAATGGGCAGATGCATGGTATTCCTTTGCTAGGGTATTAAAATATTTTAGTTTTATATTAATAATACAAATTGCAGTAATGTAGGTCCCCAAGGAATGCCCCAATCACAAAAATATGCCATTTGACCATAATAGTCTTTACAGAAAGCTAACATTTTGTTTTCTTAGCATATGAAAAACCTTTACATTATCATCAAGATAGACATAAACACTGGATGTAATATAAAGTCCTATGTGCATTGCCTTAAAAACACACAGACTTTGTTGTCTGACTTGGATTTTGTTTTGGGGTTTTTTGTAGCATTTATTAATTTATATGTTTTGTGAAAATATGCTAAACTCATCTCCCGTGGCAATATTTTGTAAAATTTAGATTGGATTCTGTTATTCTTGTGGTGGGAATAATGTTAAAGCAATTAATCATCTAAATACGCAAAAAAATTAATTGAAAGGCCCGCAGTTTAATTATTTCGCGCAACAAGTGCCATATTTACTCGCATAATGAACACACTTTTTTTCCCGAAAAATTGACACATATTTGGGGGGTGCGTTCATTACGCGGGGTAAAATTTTTGCATTTACACACTTCGTGCAAATGTCATATTAGGTGCCAATATGACACGGCAAGGTACTGTGGCACGTCTCCACTGATGGAGGCGCACCCACGGCTGGTCGGGGGCACGCCACAGTAACCATGCTTTATAAATTGCGAACCTTTTTAGGGCGCTTTTGGCGTGCCTTTTGCCGAAGGAAAAGCGCCCTACGAAGCTCACTCAGCACGGAGAGCAACGCGACCGTTCTTAGGCCTAACCACTTTCACGATTTCACTGTCCGAAAGCGGACCACAGACGACGGCGTGTTTGTTGACATCAATGCATCCGATAGGCGAAGAATGTCCGGGGCTGGGCAATTCCTCGACCCAAGCTTCGTCAAGTGTGCAGCGCCGCTCGGTTTCACGGTTGATCACTTCCGCAACTACGCACTTGCAGCCATTACGAGAGCGGCTTGGCTTGGCTTGACTTGGCCTGACCGCTTGGCGGCAAAAGAAAATTGGCTTGGTGAGCTTGGTGGCTAGCTAAGTTGGATGCAATTCGAGACTCGCGGAGCCGAAAATTGGAGGTGCGTTCATTACGCAAGGGAAAAAAAAAGTCCAAATATTGGTACCCGTTGTGGGGGTGCGTTCATCACGCGAGTGCATTCATTATGCGAGTAAATACGGTATTTGAGCGAAAAAAGGCAGCAAGAACACACAAATATCAACACTCATTTTTTTTAACAAATACAATATTCTATGTTACCACTGAACTCTCCAAAATATTTTGAAGTGCCTGAATCGGAAACATGTAACAAAATGAAGTTTCCACGAAAAACTTCTTTAGCTCAATATTTACATGGTGAAACACATCTTGAGTGAACCAAAATTTATACCTATACCGAGAAATTAAATCCAAAATAGACTTAAGTTTGGGTTTCGTTCCTTAATTAATTATAACTAGGGTTCCGCGTTTTCGGTTCCTATTTTTTAAAAATTCGGCGTACATTTTTCGGTGTTTATTTTAAAATCCAATTTTCGGTTGTTTTCGGCGTATATTTATGCCCACAAAAGTTTATCGGCTTTTTTCGGTGAATATGAAATAAACACCAACGAACACCAGATCAGATGATCCTTGTAGCTCTGATATTTGTGATGACCCAAAGAATAACGGCACAGATGCATTGAAAAAGAAATGGACACTTTATTTGGCAAATGTGTGCAACCGTAAAAGAAACAAGAAAAAAGAACACAGAAGCACAGACAACTTAGATATGAAGCCTATGCCCAAAAAAACATGGAACTTTACCTTCTGTACATCAGGATTACGTGATCTTATTATAGTACACACACGTACTTTCTCAGGTTCTCCTCGTTGATCCGCACTCTTTCTTTCCTGTTAATATGACCCTGAGCTTCGAGAATACCCTCTCAACGCTAACACTGGACACTGGCAGGCTGATGGGATGGAGCGCTGCCTGAGCCAAAATCGGCCAATCAACCAATTGGGACCACCAAAAGACACACGGTGCGACGTTTCGAAGCACAACACAGCATGCAGAACTTGCATCAAGTCAGTCTTCCTTACAACGAGTTTGAAAACACGCTCGTACATGGCGAAGTCATGGGGCATTTCGGACCTCACGTTCCGATCGATGATGCCCACATTAAACCAAAACGTCGTGATGGCATCCGTGTATCCCATACATTCGGACACGTTTCGAGAGACACTGTCGTTCCACTTTTTCGCCACGGCTCTGCGGTACGAAGGAAAGTCAAAGTGACCTTTGCCGGTTAAAACTGAATTTTAAAAAATGAATTCGACGTACTTTTATCGGTTTTTATTGGTTTAAATCGAAAATGCTGGACCTAAAAACTGACTTTTTTCGGTTGAAACCAAATTTCCGAAAATGGGTTCGGCGTACTTTTATCGGTTTTTATCAGTTTAAACCGAAAACTCCGTACCCTAATTATAACGTGCCTCATAGTGTAAATATTACGTTAAACACCGCTTTTGTTTTCAGGATAAAGAGGTGACCTGTGCGCATAACACCCCAGCTTCCTCGTACAAGCAGAAATAACTTGTTTCGCTTTGTGAAGCCAGCAGACTAGACAGGCTCAGCAACCGCTATATCAGCACGCACCTCCGACCCTCACTATAACCGCCATTCTTGAAAACCAATGGCACCACCTATAGACAGTTGGAGTTGCGAGTAGTGATCTATTGGTAAAATTGACCAGCGTTAAAGGAGTCTACAAATTGGTGACTGTACCCATTGAAATTGCATTGAAATGTAACGACCATTTTCCTGGTAACCGAGAAATTCCCAAATATAGAGAAAGCAAGGAGAGCATGCTAAAATTCCCCACGCAGATCAGCCTTTACCTTAATCGGCTCGAAAAGTTTTGTCGCTCAAAATTCTTTAGTTGGAAATATTCTAAACCCATAGCTAGAGTTTCGAAAAATAAATGTCTGCCTACCGTGGACTCGTGATTGAACACCCATGAGAGAGCGGTGGGAGCTACCTGCACGCCGTACCAACCAACCGCTTCCGTTTCATTCCCTGACCTCGCTCTCATCTTCTCGGTATGGTGGTAACCTGATCGTGTGGTGAAAGGTAAACGTATGACGTGACCAACGACCATGTAGCTTGCACCGCACTGTTGGCTTGGGGATGAACATAGTGGAGTGCTCTTCATGTGTGATTGCCAAGGTGAAGGGGTAGCTTTGAGGGGGGGGGGGGTGAGAATGGAGGCACAGCGTCTGCATTTCTCTACGGGATTACTAAGTGCCCACTAAATTAATGCTTTCCAATTCTAAACGGCGTCGTGAAGAAAAGGTGTTATCTCCTTCTTTCTTGCTGCATTAGCCACGCTGAGAAGAAAACTAGGGTTGGCAAGGGTATGCCCCCTACTTTCTCCATGTTTGTTGGTCTTTAAAGGGGCACTCTGCCGATTTTTGGAACAAACTACCTAACCCAAAGGCGTCATCTGAATGCGGATGGCTTCCTGATTCCGAAACGCGATTTCGTTCCCCCAGATCCAATCTAGTTATTTAAAAAAAGTGATATTTTGTTCGCTGCCAAAACCGATACATAGTTCTCCCTAGTGTTTCCCCAGTTTTCCCCACCATCCAAACGCGACGTCACCGGTGGGCAGCGAGGCGCGCGGCCGGAAATCGGGTACGCTCGCGCCCGCCTTTCTCGCGTCTAACAGCGAGAAAAACCTGGGCATTTGTGCTATTTGAAGTTGATAATAACCTCTATTTGCACGAAGTACGACCCTGGCCTACATGCTAAGCTATGAGAAAGTAAAAAACGGAAGCGATTGGGATTTTGAGAGAACCGTTTTTGCAACTTGGTACGCTTAAGCCGCGGCTCGCTACTTTCGTGAAATCGCTGGCAGATCCGTTCTTCTTCTATCAGGAGGTGGCAGTTACGCTGGCGAAGAAAGGTCGACAAGTCAAGCAATAAATTTTTTTTCTGACAAGTTACCCAAGCACCGCGGAGAGTAATGCTCGAAATGTGGATACAGGTGCCTCGCACGCTCGTCTTATACCTGAAGGTTCATGCCATTTGTTCTAGAATTTCTTTAGAAAGTTACTGTTGCAGACGCTCGCATGTGTAACTACCCTTCTGGCATGCATAGGCTCCTTGGTGCTTAAGTAGTTTAGTAAAATATCTATAGACCATTCCAGAAAAAGCGCTTCTGGTCGGTTCCATTTTCAGCGTTCAAACTTGTGGTGCATACTTTGCTCGCCTTCCAAAGCGATGAACATGTGCGTGCTGGGCCGTGATTCTCGTATACATTGAAATGTATGGAATGAACTGCATTCGTGTAGGCCAAATGGCAGGTTTCTGTTTGTGAAGATCGCTCAAAAAATGAAAATTAAAAGAACTCAGCAACCATTAAGCCATACATCAAGGTGCAATGAAAGGTGTATAAAATACACAAATGCACTATTCATCTTCAAATAAAGAATATTTGCTTCAAATATTGCATAAAGTACAAAAATGCATCATAAAATGTTTAATTCAAAATAAGGTTAAAAAAGTTACCCCCCCCCCAAAAAAAAAAAACAAAAAAACGTATTTATTTGTTTTTATTTATTTATTGATACCCTTTTAGGGCCCGAAGGCATTACAGAAGGGGGGTGGGCATAGCAACATTATACAAACAAAACAAATATACCTAACTAGTGAGTTAAACAGGACAAAAAATATAATTTCAAACAATACACACACAAACCAAGGGATATATAGAGGATACAAAAAACAATGGTAAACAGCAATTCGGAAAATCGGAGCTCTCGGCAATCTTGACTACAGCTGCGGGAAGGCGATTCCAGTCCAGTGATGTATTAGGCAAAAGACTGAAAAAAACGTGATGTGTGACAGTGAGCAATGCCAACTTTATATCAGTGGTCGACGCGCGATGAGATATAAGATGGTTATATCAACAAAAGCTGGCGCATTGACATGTTAAAGGGCAACTCCGCTTCATTTTTGATATCTAGAAAACCATGCAGCCCTCTTCAGTATCATATTTGAAGACCCCATGTAAAATATTACGATCTAATTCCGTCTATATATTTAATAAACTGGCCAGCAAACTTTCAAATGAGCCAAGTCGCCGAAATCTGCCAACTCTAGCGTGCGACGTGAGGCGCAATCGTCAGCGCAGTCAATGCGACGGAGTTGGAGCGGCCAACGTTGAACCACTACGTCAGAGGCATGACTACGTCATTCTCACGTTTTGTTTGTTTTTACTTCTCAGAGCGAAATTGAACGATGACGTCATGAGTTTCTTCTCCCGGTGTTGGCTCTACGGCGTCCACGTGATCACCGTAACGCGGATACGCTAGTTTGCACTGCCCTGCGCGTTTATCGCCCGTCCGGTTTCTCCGCTCCCCCTCTCCTCTTTCGTGTTCTCCCCTACCCCCTCTCCCCGGGCCATCGCCGTCCACGCCATCCGAAGCGACCTGCCCGCGTCGCGTGTCCTGTACCTCGCCCCCACGAACGTCGCAAGACCACGTGGTTCGACGTGACGTGGCCATGACTCTGATGACGCGAGATCAATGTGGCCTGGCGCAACCGAAGTTTCGGTTTCGGTATCAGCTGATGTTTAAATTGAAATTACACAAATATTATTCCACATTTCGCGAATCCGAAGACGTAGAGCTGTTCAGTAGTGCTTTGTAAAATGGAATCACATGTAAGCCTAAATTTTTCGGAATTGAGCGGAGTTGCCCTTTAAGGTAATGGATCTTGTGAAATAAGCACAAACGTGACACTTTCCTGCGAAGAGAGAGGTCAGGTAAACAGAGATTGAATTTCATTGCTGATACGCTGGATGTTCGGTGAGAGCTATGTACCGTATTTACTCGCACCATGAACGCACTCGCGTAATAAACGCACCCCCCAAGTCGGCTCTCAAAATTTCGACTTTTTTTTTTTCACTGGCGTAATAAACGCTATCCCAACTCGGACGTCAAAATTTTGACCCCCTCCCTCCACGCGCACGAAAAGAACGCACTTTTCTATCCTGGTGCAGCGAGGTCGCGAATGCATGTGCAGCGCGAGCGAACAAAACGCCTTGTGAAAGGCGTTAAAAAAAAAAAAAGATCCAACGGAACCCCCAAAAAAAACATAAAAAAAAGTTTTTTTTTTTTTTTTTGCACAGCGCGGTTTGGATTATGGATTGCGCGTCGCGCGCAAGGAGTTAAGAAAGAGAAGCGGAGAAGCCCTCGCCTAAGCAAAGCGAAACAAAACAGTTTGTAAAAGGCGGCAAAAAAAAAAAAAAAGAAATCCACACAACCAAGAGCAAAAAAAAAAACAAAACAAAAAGGAGCTTTTTTTTTTTTTTGCGCAGCGCAGTTTGTTTTTGGGGTCGCGCGCAAGAAGATAAGAAAGAAGTGGTGAAGCCCTCGCC
>JAZHYW010041572.1:0-11554 GCA_037355805.1 Ixodes ricinus
AGCATCTAACCTGAAACTGATATCATTCGAAGGTTCTCCCTCAAAATGAAGAAACGATTAAAAATATAAACAACTTTTAAAGCTTTGTGTTTATTCTTGTTTGAAAGTGCTCAATGTTTTTTTAACTCGAATCTTTGTCAAACCTAGACCATTTCACAAATCGATCTGACAGTTGCAGTCCATACAAAAATATAACTCTCCAAGACAAGGACACACTTATTTTGTAAACAAAGAAAACCTTAATGGCGATTCCGGAAACATTGCAGTCTACCCTCATAAAATTTAAGATTGTGAGTAGGTTAATTGTTCGCATACGAGATAATAGTATCAACGATTATTTGTGTTTCTTTAAAGCTGGGCCTAGTGACCAGCGTGAGATCCTCTACGCCAGATGCCGTTAGCTTCTGACTGAGATTTTTCCCGCAAAATTTAGCGGGAAAATTTACCCCGCTAAATTTAACGGAAACGTTTTTCCTCTAAATCTAGCGGAAACATTTTCCCGCTAAATTTAGCGGAAAACTTCACGCAAAATTTAGCGATAACGTTTCCCGCCAAATTTAGCGGGAAAGTTTTACTTTCGTGACGTCGCGTCACGTGTGAAGTCATTATGGAAAACGCCCCATAATGCAACGCGCGGTTACGCCGACGCCGACACTCCTCAACCCGGAAACGGGCGCCTAAGAGCTGTGCTCGAAAAGTTTTCAATTCAATAACTCGATTACTTGTGAAGAAAATAATTGGCCGTTAGTAGAAAAAAGTAACCGTACCTTTTTCGAGTACTTCAGATTTTCAAAGGCGAGATTTTTTAAGCCGGTTTGAAAATTGTGCTTTCGCGCTGTCCGCTATTGAATTAGGATCGCCACATTATAAGCTATATTCTTAATCAACTAATGTTAGTAAAACATCGTCCACTCCAAAACATGGTTCGATGATGTTTAGGTAGGAAGATTGTAAAAACAGAGAGCGTCTTTAGAAACCAGAAGAACAAATAGTAACGGTTAAAACTAATTTTTGCACTTCCAAAAGTAATTATATTACTGTTGTGTTTACTTCCTAATTAGAGTAATCAAATGATTACAAAATTACTCCAAAAAGTAATCAATTACAAGTACATTGGTTACTCGGAATAAGTACTCTTCAAGTCTGCTTGTCAGTTACAAGTCTCAACCCGTTTTCTTTCGTGTCACCAAATGGCGGAGCATTTGGTACCGTTTCATCTGCATTACGAAACAAATTTTTATTGAAGAATATAGTGCGTATGTTTTGCTTCTACCTCTCGTTTTTCATTCACTACATGTGGATCGGATACGACTCCTGAAGTTTATAACGATAATTTAATTAACGCAAGGGTGCAACCGAGCTGAACAAGAATGACGATAATACTGCTTGGAGAAGGAGAAAATGGGGACAATCATGATCTCCAAGCACAGCTAGTGACTGGTACGCGACCGAAACTCACGCACCAGTTACCTCCTGGTTAGCTCAGTTGGTAGAGCGCTCGGCTGAAAAGGAAGAGGTCCCTGTTTTGATACCAGGACAAGGCGGATCTTTTCGGTCGCATACCAGTCGCTTAGCTGTGTTTGGAAATTTCTATTTGTCCCTTTTTCCTCCCTGTTCTCCTTCTTGAGGGATTATTATCGTTATTATTGTCCAGCTCGCTTGCACCTTTGCGTGAATTGCATTTTCTTCATAACTTTAAAAGGCAGGCCGTTAACCTTTGTTGGTGTTAGACTTGTGGCAGCTGATAAACCCTTTTGCTCTACTGACGCCTAACTCCTGGTTAGGTCAGTCGGTAGAGTGCTCCACTGGAAATGGAGAGGTCCCTGCTTTGATACCAGGACCAGGCGGATTTTTTCGGTCGCGCACAAGTCTCCTAGCTGTGTTTGGAGATTTGTGTTTGTCCTTTGTCCCCATTGTTCCTCTTATGCAGGGATTATTATCATAATCCTGAACTTATTTGACGCCACGTACAGCCACTTCAAAGCTTTTTAGTTCTTGACTCGTAGATGCTCATAAATTTAGTGCGAGATTTAATAATGTGCCATTTGAAGAGTTCTTTAGCACATTTTCCATTTTTTATCGTTCCAGTCTCCACATACCTAACTGGGGTGCCTCCGGAGGTTCAGGCGGATGTTGTCGAATCTAGAGATGGGTATAAAATTTCAGGTAGTGATTTCTTTCTACATTTTGTATGTATATTTTTCCTAACCGTTGCTTTCGTATTTCAAGTGTTTGAAACCAAAACACTGCATAGAAAGGCAGTATTGGAATGCAAACATTTCTCGCACACAAGCACTCAAAACTACAATATACAGTATACACGGCCACATTGACGCTACAACGCCAATCAAATCAATGATTGAGAGCAAAAAAATCAACTGCTAAATTTATGTCCATCAGTGC
Organism: Ixodes ricinus; assembly: GCA_037355805.1. Classification (NCBI taxonomy): domain Eukaryota; kingdom Metazoa; phylum Arthropoda; class Arachnida; order Ixodida; family Ixodidae; genus Ixodes; species Ixodes ricinus. Next base: position 2,404 of record JAZHYW010041572.1, read on the forward strand.
ACTAGTTAACAATGAATTAAATAACCACTCATCGTATGTATTTACTATACATACTTTCATTTTCACGCCATTCAAGGTACATAAAGAAATCAAATGAAAAGATAATTAAGATAATGTGGGTTCCTTGTGCCTTGCAAGCCTTATCGAAAAAAAAATTATACCTTACAATTCATGTTTTCGAATGCACTACATCTAATACAGAGACCGTTGATTTAGAAGCGTTATCAACAAGTTCTAAGGAAATAAATACTTGTTAATTAACCAAATATAACATCTGGACAACGTATTTTGATAATACAATTTCCACCTCAAGTAAGGAACATGTTATTCAGTCAACATTTTGCATCCGCTTATCAGACAACCGCAATGTCTGAAATAACGTCCACACCCTTTTACAAACCAAAAAAAAAAAAAAAAACGCTGTGGCCAGTATAGAATAAATATTCCCCCCCCCCCCCCCCCGGCCAGAGTGTGTGCCTTCTCTGTTTGATGACAACCATAGATCTATACCATGGTAAATAATGTTTCTAACGCGCATAAAATGTTAGTTGAAACCGCACAGACACACTTAGCACACATGTTTCGATGCCGTTTCCAGGGACAAATAAAAAATCACCTTAATATAAAATAAAATCGTCTAATGCAGACGGTTCTAGAAGTGCCGTCTTCCATCTCAAATTTTATTTAAATTGTTTTAGCGAGGATACCACTCCAAACCGAAGTCCACGAAAATCAATATTTCTATTGACTAAACAAGCCATATCTATCAGGAAATGGCGTGCAAAGACAAGAAAATGTTTTTTTTTCTATATATACTTTTTATTCTCGAATTCTCTCATGTCGTGAGACTTATTTATGTTGTTTAGATTCTCACGTATAAAAAGCAGTACCCAACAAGGCTTAATTTCGCAACTAAAAAAGCAAACTCAAAACGTCAAAAAATAGAAAAAAAAACATGACATTTTTAATTTTGAGAGAACTACTACCTCTAAACTTCTTTACGTGCGTTGGGCACGGAAACGCGTGTCATGTTTCTAAAGAAAGCGGCAATCGCATTCATGCCTAAAGTTTCCGCGTGTTTTTTTTTTATTTTTTTATTTTTCTATTTTGCTGTTTACGTGAAAAGAAAGAAGGTTTTGTACGGGAAGTGCACATACAAGAAGTAGATATTGGTTATTCTCGTCGTAATTTCCACAGTGCGACAAAATGAAAGCGCCTCCAATTGTGACTCTACGGTTCAACAAAGGGAGCGAGATGGAGCAAAAAAAAACTTCTAAAAAATATTTTTACTTTCTTTCGTGCAGACATTTTTATCCCCTTTTTGATATTGCGTCGTTATTGCTTTGTCTTCCCTTCCGGCATACGAGAGAAAAAAAGAATAATACAGACTTGCGGTTTGATCATTCAAGCGTAGGACGGTCGCATTTCATATGCTGAAGCAAACGTATACTTCGACTCGAACTTGACAGCAGAGTTAAAATATGCCCCAAATAGAGAAGCGTTTGTCAACATGTCGGAGAACAATCGTAAACCGGAGAAACCTTTTTGTAAGGGGCTTACTTTCTTCTTTTCCGGTCTTTCGAAAACGAGCAAAAGAGCGAAGCAAATCGCTCCCTTTTACATTTTATTTTTCAATCCGGGCCATAGGAATTGTAAAATGCAGGACCCATCCCACTGAAGAGGCGCGGAAAATGGCCCGAATGCCTCAATTCTCTGCAGAAGGTGTCTGCAATTTAGTTTTTTACTCATATCTTATGTAAAGACAACGGCCACCGTATATTGAAAGCTTCATAGATATTTCGCTACAACCGTTGCACCTGTGCGTCAGCACGAAGCTGTAACACGTGGAGACCTGGCACGTGCTCATAATTTTGCGCAGATATTAGGTTCGAAAAATCTGAGGTTCTAATGGAACTGTTATTCGCCAGGCAAGTTGCGTTGGATGGTTATGGTTCTTAAAGCGTGATAGTCAGGAAAACTGAACCCCCTGTAAATTAGCTGCGCCTAGGGTATGGACTCTCCATTCCCCAAGTTTGTATCGGGCGCCACCATTTTGGTGCTCAGTGAACAACTGACGCAATTAGTGATATAATATTCACAATTCGAAAATGCGACTTCTTCATTTTTAAATACGGTGTCAGGACGCACGGGTGATATCGTCCTATTTTCTATCGGGAACTTTTTTCTCTTTTTTTTAAATTGTGGAGGTGGAATTTTTTTGTTTTTATTTCAGATAAAACTTTAGATTTGTTACAGCAATGGTTCTAAGCAGCAAGATGGCAGCAGTGTCGCTACTCTGAAGCATATCTAATTTAGTGACTCTAGGGGTACCCGTACGAAAATGTCATATATGGCCCTGATATATTTTATATATGGCCATATATGATAATATAAGGAGTCAGATATGGCCATATACCGCCATATATGGGAGCAGATACGGCCAGATATCGCCATATAAGTGGGCAAATACTGCCATATGTGGCCATATAAGTGCGTAAATACGGCCATATATCGCCATATACGCGTGCAAATACAGCCATATATCGCTGTATAAAAGTTCAAATACTGCCATATATAGCCCGTTCACGACATATATGGGTAAAAATATATCCCCTGATAATGATATATGGGCCCGTTTCGGTCGTGCAAGCAAAACGTCATATGTACTCGCCAAGACACTAGTTGATTGATCTATATTGCATGAGTCTCATGTAATTGGTTAACTATTGTTAACATCCTTAAAGTGAAGTTATTCCAGATATTTGGACCAATTAATCAATTGCGCATTTTGAAGATTGAAAGACAAATGAAATTTGGTTGTATGTTTGACGTGTGACAATATGACGAAGTGCATAAGATCGGAAAGCGAGTTAATCAAATAATGGATTTTAGATCGCAGCTCTTAGGCGCCCGTTTCCGCGTTAAGCGGTGTCGGCGTCGCCGTCGGCATCGGTGTAACCGCCCCGCTAAATTTAGCGGGAAATTGAATTGGTGCTTATGTCACGTGACGTCAATTTTCCCGCTAAATCTAGCAGTGAAACTAATTTTGTTCATGTTTCCCCGCTAAATTTAGCGGGGAAACACGAACCGTTAGCTTACTGAAGATGCAAGACGCTACTTCGTCGTCCCGAATCCTTTTCCCTTCGAACGGCTGCGAAGCCGTTGCGCCCGGAGTACCCTACGCAGCATCTTTCAAAAACCGTTCGCGCAGCATCGCAACCTTCCGTTTGCGAGCGTCGGCGATTCATCGTGTGTTGAAAGTCGGAAGATGTGCTGTCCGTGGTGTCTTTTATGTGTAACTCTTTCGTAAAAAAATTTGAAGTTTAAAAACGCGAACCTAACAGTGTACACATAATTTTAAATTTATTGGTAAATATATACATATATATATATATATATATTATTTATTTATCTATTTATTTGTGGACATCGTGCGCAAAAAATAGTCGCGCTTAGTTTTTCATTTAAAATTATAATGTGGGTTATACGGCGTAAAACATAGTATCTTCAAACTTGCATCGTTTTGGGTCACTTTCGGGCTGGACAGCTTCTTTGGAAGTTCAAAAGCTGGACTTCATAGAGCTGTCCTGTTCACTCGGTATTGACAGCAGGGTAGACGCTATGCGTGTTTTAGGCCAATCGTGTCTCCGGTTAGGGTCACGTGCCTACAGTCTAGAAGCTGGTGATAAGGCAGAACACGGCACCTGCCTCAAGCCCAAGGCCACACATAGCATTCACTGCACTATCAACCTTGGGTACAAGTGACAAATCCTCTCGTTGTGGTCATTGTTGGGATCAGGACCAGGTCCTGGTTGGGATGCCCCAGAAGATAAGCCTTTTGTGTGTGCACTCCCGTTTTGGCCTTTCCTTCTCTCCTTTTCTCTCTCTCCCTAAGCTGAAAGCGTGGTAGAACGTGCGCACTTGCCGAACCAATCAGCCGTAGACTTTTTATCGCTTGACTCCGCTCTCTGTGCGCGGGAAATGGCAGAAGCGTGGTCGCGTGGTGTGACGGATGACGCATTAGCCGTTGGCAATCTCGGAATGCCTGCTGCCGGACCTAGTTTGGCGTGTGTTGCGCCCTGCGTGGCTGCTGCGGATTCTGCTTCTGCAGTAAATTCGAAAAGTCCTACCCGTATATCGGCAACAAGCGATTTCTTCAAAGAAGCCCAAGCATTTTTTGTGATGCGTTTAGTGTTCGGTTCTACAAATGACAGCTTGTGCTACATCGTGTTGAATCTTCACGGACACCTTCCTTCTCGTTTTTGTGTTTGAGTGGTTTGTCATGCCCGTGTCAACATATATCTCGGATTACACCTTTCAAGTCCGGTATCGTCAACGTAAGTGCGCTGCAACCTACTTCGCGACAATTGATCGTTTTCCTACAGGTACTCTTCCAGATTACCTCTAGAATTAGGCCGTGTCTATCTCCTGGCAGCCGGGAGAATAATTTCCCCGAAATTCTACCAGCAGTCACCTGCCATTGGCCGTCTGAAATCATGTCACAACTGCAGGTAGAATACTGATTTTTTTATTCTCCCTGCGTTTCGTGATAACACGTTCCACGGCCACCTTCTCGTGGATACACGTTTCATGGACACACGTTTCGTCGACATTAACGTTTCATCGACATTCGTTACGCGAATGTCGATAATCCTGCTTTCCCTGGGAATCAAGTTGAGCGAAATCAGGAGTGGCGTAAAGCGCAGCTCATGTAAAAATTAATAAAAGTTGGTACATGCTCAATATCCAATTGGTATTTTTCTTATACAGATGAGAAGTCACTTTTGGTAGATATTTGTAGAAAACAACAATATATATAAAGGTTGCCTTATCTGATTGGGACATATCTGGCCTTATATGGGAGGCAGATATACCCCTATCTGGCAGACCCAGATATGGATATATAAAAAATTGGGCATATCTGGCCAGATATGCCTTATATAAACTGATGTGCTTTATATGGCCAGATATGCCCAATTTTTTATATAACCATATCTGTTTTTTATATAAGTTTAGGAAATGCCATTTTCGTAAGGGTAAGATACACGCCGACTGAACTAGTCATGACGTCACGCATCAGGGGTGGCGCTGCTGTCGACATTGCGCATGCGCAAAAGCTTCGCCTCACGCGAATCTGGCTTCTGCACACGCTCAACGCCACACACCCGGCGTGGGCAAACGCCGGCTTGTTATTAGTAAACAGTGTGTTGGTGTATAGGCGAGCAAACAGTCATCGCCTCTTAGTGCAACTATGAATAAGCAGCTGAGCAAGTTAAACAATGGGAACGTCCCATGACATCATAAACCGGACGAAGCTAGGGTCACCAAAATCCCTGCAAAAGAAATAGACAAACTTGCGCTCCGCATTGCATCGCGAAGGATTAATTTGTTCCATAAGCTTATCTGAGCGTCGAATATTATTCTAACGAATTATTGAAGAATTTGCACATGTAGCCCTTTGTAGAGAACGATATCGCTATCGGAAACTTCTGTCGCTTCAAAGCGCACGTGTTTATGCGAGAAGGAAGTGACGGAGAGGAGAAGACAAGAGCGCGCGGGGACGTCAGAATGCCTAGCTCTGGTTGGAATAATTAGCGGGTTCATCTAAAGCAAGCTGCCTGGGTCTCCACTGCACTTGTCGAACGCGTTGGAATGCAGAAGGCCAAATGTCGGGCTCTGGCGTCCCTCGTCTTAACGTGTTTGATGACTGCAGTGGGGACTGTGGTGTCTAGGAGGCAACAGATCTCAGGTGTGGGACGAGGACTTCGAGCTGTGGCTCGCTGATCGCATAGCCCCGAGGAACCAGTCCTGGAACGGGATTACTGAAGTAAGGAATTTTTCGTACAGGGCATACAAAAAGGTAGCTAGCCGACAGTACAATCGGCGTCTTCGGGCTCTCTTTGAGCTCACGTTATATAGCCCTCTGAGGGCGAGGGGGCTCGCTAAGTTCGAATGTTTACGTGGTGTTCGCGACGAGGGGGGGGGGGGGGTAGATGAAATTGTTTCCTGTGTTCTTTCAGAGAGGTGCATAGGATGTAAACCCAATGCCGCTCTTGCCATGCGCCGGTGTCTGATGCAAGGTGTGAGACGCTCTTGCCGCTCGCATCGAATCCTAACACCGGTGCACACCCACACACACGCGCTCACGCGGGTGTTTCTTCTTGCGAGGGCTGGGGGTCCCAGATCAGCTCGTGGCTCCTGGAACACGTTCTTTGTAAGTTTAAATCCCCCAGCGAGGGCCACCACTCGCCTGATGTCTCAAGGATTTCGCGCCACCGGTCGAGTAGGGTGTTCGCTGGCACTTTCCCCTTCAGCACTACTAGAAACATACCAGAGGAACCGCGAGCTTTGGAGTCTACCCGCTGATACCCCCAACCAGAACTCGGTGTTCTGATGTCCCGGCACGATTTTGTGTCCTCTCTCTTCGTTTCTGCCCGCGTAAAGAGCATGGCCGAGCAGTCTCTGATATTGAGGAGATTTTGCAAAAACACCCCATGAAAACTGGGTTTTCTAAAGAACTATCGTTTTAAAAGAGAGCCATATACATGAAAGACTTGGCATCCAGATGATGCTTTATTTTTCGTTAAGGAGCTCGTGCAACACCAACTAGAGAGAAGGCCTCCGTATGGTCTCGTCTCCCTTTATGAAACGTCATCAGAGTCGGATTACGCTAACTCGGCTATTGGGCCCGAGCCCGACCTTCGACGCGCTGATTCGACACGAGCCCCAGACGAACACTGACAGCCAGCACTCGTCCCCAATCTCAAGCCTCCCGATCGATCTCGTCTCTGAGGACGCGTGCGGAGGCCTTCTTTCTGCTTCAGGATATTGTTGGCTCGTGTCGCAGAAAAGCTCGGCGTCGGCGTTCCGTCACGCTGTGACGAAAAAATCCCGATTGGTCGATAGGGTAATGACGTCAGAGCCACATGCATTCGCCCGGGAATTTCAAATAACTCCACAACGATGACGTGAAACGTGAAGTCACACGTGGAATGAAAGCGAATAAAACATAACATGTAGGAAAGAAAGGAAAGAATAAAACATAACATGTGACAAAAAATATTTGAAGCATTTTAGGCGGGATTCGAACCCACCACCCTTCGGGGTTGCGAGCCACACAGGCCTCTTTGACCTGAGGCACATGCAGATACGTTTTTTATTTTTGGTTACGCAGAGACGCTTGCATGGCTGGGGAACAAGCGTGGACTGCAAATGGCATAGTCTGCGCGTTCTGCTCTTATGGCGCGCAGGTTAAACGTCCATTTTTTTTTTTACGTGCATTAGACAAACATTTGGTTGTCGGTTGAGCCTGCACAGAGGGGCGAGTGGGGGCAGTCAAGATCCCGGTAGGCGGCTTGCCCCTCTTGAGGTCAAGGGTTCCAGAGAACAATCGAGCGCACAAGAGCGCGCAGCGAAGGGGTTCATTTCAGCAGTGACGTTGAAGAGACGGTGATCACGAGAAAAGCAGCTGAGCGACCGTTTTTGATGGACGGGTTGCAGTGAGACAAATCATGCCTTCAAAAAGAAGAAAATTTAAATACATTTTTGTGAGCTCAAATCGGGATGAAATCTCTGAAGCACTGTTCACTTCTGGGTATGGATAGATAAAAACGGGGAACAGTCTGACGCCATCTTAGCCGAACCGGCTTACTAAATCTAATCTGATTTTTATTGATGACTATTATTTCATCAAACAATACGTTAACCGAATGTGTGTTGTTCTTTTTTTTTTTGCCAAAATCGCAAACCAAATTCACGTAAAAAAAAGTCCTTGGCTAAAGTGAATTTGCTCACAATATCTCACTGTGCTGAACACTTCCACTTAGTATTGTGCACGCATGTTTTGGTGAGATAACTTTAAATATTCATCCTGAAAAATTACTGCATGTTCACAAACGTTCCTTTATTTCGGGTTTGAATCAAATACACCGATAACATTCTCTGGAGGAGGGGAACAGCGGGACAAAGAAGAAACACAAATCTCAAATTCAGGTTATTCCAACTGCCAGCACGACACAAGTGCAAGATAATATAACATGTATTTAGAGAAAATTATTATTATCTTAAAAAGGGCATAAACCTTATAAACATAAGAAAAAGACAAAAAAAGAGAGAAATAAATTAAGAACGATGGAAGAAATAACAAAAAATGTTCGCATAGTATATTTCAGGATGCTCTTGAGGTACCGCCAAAAACGAAGTACGAGGAGGCAAAATTTAAGTAGCACGTGAACAGAAGTATGTGTTTTACTCGTTGTCACCAAAGTAGCAAGTTGTGCATGCAGTCCTCAAAAAAGCAAAAAAAACAAAAAAAACTATTTTTTAACATGTGTTTTAAATTTTGAGAAACTAGGTGCTTGTTTACACTTGTACGCGAAACATTTTTCAAAAAAAATGTTCTTTTTAAAACGTACTTCATAAAGGAAACTTTTCCGCCCTGTGTTTTCTCCATCACTCGACGGTAGAGGTTCCAACATCAATAATCTGACCGCGGCGCTGGCATTGAGCGGTGTTGAGGTATTTTCCCGGCAGCCGAGGGCCTAAGCCAGCACATGCTTCTACCGCGAATTTATGTGTGACCAACGCAGTTACTAAACGGCAACAGGCATTAGAACCTGTGCAAACTACGGAATTTTACCCGAGTTCACCTACGATTCATCATCTCATTCCTACCGCATCGCACCAGGTACCATCTACTATTCCAGAGTCGCAAGGAGCTTTGCGTTAACAGTGGTAACTTTACGCCATCAAACCGGCATTTCGGAACATAGTAGTTAGCACGAAAACCCGACAGCACTATGGTGTGACCTCGCATGAAAGCCATCTTAGAGGCATAACTGCGTCAGAAGCTCCTTTAACAAAAATACGTGGCCAACGGAGTTCTCAAATTCCTCTTTAGAGTCGTTTTAAAGAGTCGCATGTCTTTTCCATTGTCGCAATAATCGAAAGAGTCGAGTTTGGGGCAATCCCCGGGAATGTTAAACGACGGGTATTCATGAGCGCTTTCTATACCGGCGTCAAATTACCCTACCAGAGTGGTATTACGCGGTCACATTCGAGCCATAGTCGAATTTAATTGCTAAAGGTTCAATTCCAAAGTCACAGGGTATAAACAAGGAACTCCTATCACGTAAAATTCTCGACGGATTCG
>JAZHYW010041574.1:0-48873 GCA_037355805.1 Ixodes ricinus
GCTGGGATCAAACATATTGTGAAACTTAGTATAATTTTGTTTTCCGACAAAAATATATTATGGCATACCATAAATAAGAAAAAAAGATTTAAAAACTGGGTCTGGGCGTCGATTAAAAGTGTCATCATCGATCAATCGCTCACCGTTCAATCGATTACTTAGGGCCGGATTTGCACCAACGTCGCTTACCTTAACCCAAAGCGGCTCTCTCCTAAGTCGGCTTAGCGCCCTAAGCCGAGCTTCCGAATAAGCACGGGTTTAAATTCCGGCTGCCAACCAACGTTAACCCGGCTTTACAGACGCGCCCCTAGCTAAACGCTGAATTTGGCTAGGGAATGTAGGGACAAACAGAGCGAACTAGGGAACGCTTGAGAATTATGAATACGATTAGCAAAAAATCACGCATGTACAAAAAAAAAAAGCTGCCGTAGTAGCCGTTGTTGGCGACTGCTTTCCGCTGTATTTCTTCGGTGAGTAACGAATTAAAGGTCTCAAATTCAATCATTTTTTCGCTTAACTTTCAAAAACAGGAGTCAAAGCTTTAAATAAACACGAATGCTTTTTACATCTGTGATTGTGTGTTTAATATCGGTTGGTAACAGAATATTTTGACAGCGGCAGTAGTTTTCGTGCTCACATTTTGAGATAAAGAAGCCATCAGGGAGTCCTAAATCTCACCGAACGCGAGAAGGACTCTCTACTCGCTACATCGGTGAAGACAAACATCGAGAATAAGTAGGAAGGGTAAGATGACTATGAAATCCAAGTCATGCCTGAGACCGATGAAGTTCAAAACAGTGACGAACTCGCCACGGCAGCTGCGAGAATGCCCGGAAATCGTCGAATAGAAGTCGCCGAGAGGTTGCATCCACGGTACTCGTTCCTATCAGCAATGTGGCAGAACTGCACTGTACCGTCGTTGAACTGATTGTGTCAAACCCTTTGGTAATGGAACTACGCATATTTTAAGCTTTAGCGACAAAGAAAGAAGGTATAACTATCAATACATGAAAGCGATACTACTGGTAGATCTTTTGATGATCATACAAACTGTCAATTATTGAACACGCACAGAACGCCCAGAACCATTTTTTTATTCCTGCTGATAGAGAACCAAAGCTTGTTCGCGAGTGATAATAGGCAGATCTTGAGTTCATATGAATAGACGCGCAGACTTCGAAGTACGAAAACTCCCGCTAGTACATCACATCGTGCCGACGAGAACGGTCGTCTCTTCGGATCACCTGCCCCAGCCTGCCCCAATACTGCGCTGAACGAATCTCGCATTGTAGTCGTTACGATTTGTCGTCGCCACGAATGAAAGATATAAAGCAAAACATTTCTAAAAGCACGATCACCAGAAACGTTGCGGCTATAGAACGCAGTTTTCTGAAGTGAAGATTCTACTCGCGAGACAAGGAAAATTCACTGAAGGTTGTCTCTAAACTAAAGAAATTGAATTTTCGCAGTTTTATTGTATAAATGCACCGCAATCTGATGGAAACGGCAGAAGTGTCGACAACCAGCTGATGGCCGAGATCATATACGGCTACTACTCAACGCACCGATCGGATTAAAGGATATGCTTTGCGGCAGAAATTAGCAAGGTGTTAAATAGCAATACGTTACAGTTATGCGAAGATCAGTAAGTACATACGAACAAGCTCGTTGACAGGAAAAACCAGCGGGAAGACAGACGTGAGCCCCACAGCTCCGTGCGTATCTCGGTTAGGGCTAACACGCACCGAGAGTGGAGAGCCAGCTGAAAACAGGGGTCGATAAACACTTCACGAGACAATATTTTGCATCCTTGTCACAATCGAAGGCCATTCTGTCGAGACTCTTACGCTGTTGTGGCCTAAAACTCTTTGTACAACCAATTTCGTCCACCGTGTCGACCGCCACAAACCAGCCGCCATGTTTATAATCCAGGATTAAGAAACAAGCAAAAACAAAGAGCCCAATGTTGAGCGCTCAAGATAAGCGTAGTTTAGTGCTAGGTTTAGCCAACGCCTCCTGTACTAAGATGCCTGTCATATGAGCGGCGCGAGTCCTGCCGTGCCCTCTCCTTTTTCCTCCTCCCCTTCACCGAAACGACCGCGAGGGGCGCTGCCAACTGACCCTATCGCTCGCGGCCGCGAAAGCGCGGGAGATTTGACATCTGCAATTGTGATACCTCAGACATGCATGCGCCGCGCCTTCATTACGAGTTGTTTTGAAATGCGTGTGTGGCGAGAGCCATGGGGGAAAGAAGAAGAAAATCGTGTGGGAATAAACAGCTGGATCAGTTCGATCTTCGATTTCATCGGTGTCTTTCGTCGGTGTCTCCACACGTGTGTCTTAAGTCGTCGTGTGCCAAAGTCTGTAGCCATGCGCTACTGCTGCGTGCCACTGTGCATGTCGAGTCAACGGAAAAAGGAACCTGGGGTATCTTTTCATGAGATACCCGCTGACACCACCGCACGGCAGCAATGGCTCAAGGCAATCTCACGAAAGGACTGGGTTCCCAACAGCACCTCCAATTATTCGGTTGTGTGCAGCCTGCACTTCCAGGCGTCGGACTTCAAAGACAACACTAAGAAGCGCAAGCTAAAGCCAGGTGCTGTGCCCAGCGTGTTTAGCGGCTACCCGTCCTATATGAAGAAAGCTCTGCCGACGTCCGCAATAAGTGATGCTAGAATCCGGAAACACAAACAGGAGCCCTCATTCACTATGCCCTCGTCAAGCTGTGCCACAGTTATCTGTGAAAGCGAAGCGGTTGCCGCATCTGATTGCGAAGTGGACGCACCAGTCACCAACACTGCGTCCAGTGATCAGCTGTACGAGAGGACAGGTAACGAAGCCGCAAACCCCGTCGCAATTTCGGCTGATCTCGTCGCGAATTCAAATGAAATCGATGCAACTTCGGTTGACCTCGCCGCAACTTCAGCTGAAATCGACGCAACCTCGTTTGACCTTGTCGCAACGTCGGCTGACCCCGTCGCAACTTCAACTGACCTCATCACAACTTCTACAGACCTCGTTGCGATTTCGACAGAGATCGTCACAACCTCGACGAGCGACAAGGAAGTTTGCGTAACTAGACCATGTGCAAAGCGCTCGTATGGAACCATGACAAAAATGGTATGCTCATCTAGTGTTTTCGTCAAGATAAAACGATGGCGAGAGAAGCAACGGGCACTGAAAGGCAAAAATAAGAACCTGAGCCAAACTGTTGACGCCTACAAGATAGAGCTTCAAAGGCTTAAGGAGCAGTGCCATGTCAGCACATTTTTAGAAGTTGTGGCTGATGCAGAAGAGGGAAACACCAAAGCAGTGTTGCTTCTTGATCAGATCAAAAACTACAAGAAAAAGAAGCCGCAGTGGTCTGAAACGACAATCAGACACAGCATCATTCTTCGAAACCTGTCAACAAAGGCATATGAATACCTAAGGTCTGAAGAACTACTCAAGTTACCCTGCAGAAACACTCTGCAAAAATACATTGGCATTGCTTCTGGGGAAGTGGGGTTCAGCGACTTAGTTCGCTGCCGGTTGGAGACAGAACTGCAAGCTTTGGACACCCCGCATGCTAAAGTATCTGGGCTTGTTGTTGACGAGATGAGGATTCGGCAAAAGCTCGAGTACCACAAGCAAAGGGACACTTTTGTGGGTGATGTTGACATGGGCGCTGACCTGCAATATCTTGTTCCCACCTCAGAAAATGACGCTCTCGCGAACTCACTTTTGTGCTTTCTGCTCTGTGGCCTGCATGAAAGATTCAAAATACCTGTAGGGTATTTTTTCATGAAGGGGTGCACAGGAGAACAGCTCGCTGCAACCATTCGCCACGTGATAAAGAAGACTGAAGAAGTGGGATTTGATGTTGTTCGTGTAGTCACCGATAACCATAAAATCAATGTCGCCGCAATGGATATCTTGTGCGAAGGTGTTGTCAAGACACAGGCCCCCATCCTGCAGATCCATCGAAGACGATTTTCCTTGCCTTTGACCAGAGTCATATCATAAAGAACATCCGCTCTCAGTTCCTGGCCAAAGACCTCGGTGGAAAGAAAGAGGTATCGTCAAAACCTCTGAAGATGTTGTACAAAATGCAGCAGCGCTCAACATTAAGACCAATCAGATTCCTGACGCGAAAGCACCTGTATCCTTCGAACATCGAGAAAATGAATGTCAGGTCAGCTGTTCAGTTATTCTCGGGTCCAGTAACTGCAGCACTAAGCTACCTGAAGGATCAGGCAGGCCATACTTGCGATGCAGAATTTGCTTCAGTGGGGCCCACAGTCGCATTCATGAAATGCGTGCACAAATGGTTTACCATCATGGATGTAAGCAACTGCCAGCAGCATATCCACCTTAACAATGAAGACGCTCGCCAGTTCACAGACGTTGATGATGCAAGACTTGACTGGCTGGAAACCGTCTTTCTCGAGTACATTGAAGACCTGAAGAATGAGAGCCGACCTGAAAACTTCCTAAGTAAGGAAACTTATCATGCTCTTGTCTTCACAACGAAGTCGAACGTCGAGTGCGTTCGTTATCTGCTAACTGCAAAGCAGTTCAAGTTTGTTTTGACGCGAAAACTGTCCAGTGACCCAATTGAGTCAATGTTTGGGTTTCTACGCCGAAGCGCTGGATGCAACGATGCATTAGATGTCAAGAGTGCCTTGTATGGGCTGGAGAAGATGCTGAAAACCGGAATCATTGCTGCTTCTAGAGAAAGCAATGTTCAGACTTCGACGTCGTTCTTCTCAAACCGACTTGTCTCGGTTCAGCAAAGGAGCCCTACGGACATGCGCACCGCTGACAAGTGCATGCGAATTGCAGAAGAGAAGCTCAGGGAACAGTGCCTTTCAACGAGACCTTGCCACGGCAATCCAGACGTAGCCAGCGTGGCGGTCCTTGGAGGCTACATTGTTCGCGCTGCGAACGAGCACATTCCTTGTGAGGACTGTACCGCACTTCTGCAGGGGTCGAAAGCATACACACCCCTTCAGGGACTTATCGCCCACCAAGACCGGGGTGGCCTCTGCTATCCGAGCCAAGAGCTTGTCAAGCTCTTGATAGGACTCAGAAGGTTCGCAGACACTGTACTCTTCTACCGAAAGTCTATCCCAAAGCCCCTGGAAGTCTGCGTGCAAAGAAGTGTCTCCATCCTCATGGATCTTCCGATCCTGACATGTGAGAACAAAGACAGGGGTCACCGACAACAGCTCCTAGAGCTTATCACCAGAAAATTCCTGAAGCCTCTCTTCAGTAATTATGCCCTGGGACTGACGGACAGGAATGCTGCTGTGAAGCTCTACCAGCGAAAACCCTTGTCCCGCAAGGTGTTAAAGTTATAGACACATCCAGCTAGCGCTTGCGCCAAGCCTAGGGTCTAATCAAAATTTCACATATTCCAGGTAAATGCCTTTGTTTAATCCGTAGCAGAACGGCGCAGCGAGGTGCAAGGTGCGTCGTAGGTTGAGAGAGTCTCTAGACCCCTGGAAACACCGTGAACGAAACTTGATTCATGCGAGCGGGCCCGGAGGTCGGCGGTTGGACTTCGTACGAGTTCTTATACTCGTATAGTCGCGGTATATACGCGAGCACGCCGCCGGATACTAGCAATATATATATTTTTTCCCTTCTGGGTTAAAACTCAAGACATAGTCTTGCAAATGTGCTGGTTGCATGATCCTGAGATCGAATCTAGTCCTTGAATCGGAGTTTGTTGAACCGTCCGCGGTGTTGTTGTCCGTGATGATCGCTGGGAACTTCTCCTTCAGTTTCTGGAAGGCCTTGCGTTCTTCGCTGCCCAAGCGTCACTGGGTGTCTTTGTCGAGGAGTCGATGTAGCTTTTCGGCAACGCATTCGTCGTTCTGCAAAAATCGGCTGTAGAAGATCCGGATACCCATGAAAGCATGTAGCTCCTTTTGTTGGTGGGTTCCGGCGCTTCGGTGATTGCTTTAGCTTGTCCTTGGTTGGGCTCATACCTTTGGCATCCACGTGGTAGCCATGGAACTCTATGGACGGAACACCGAACTTGCATTTCTCTTTGCATACGCGCAGTCCTACTTCATTCAGCCTTTGCAGCAAAGAGTCGAAGCGTTGCAGGTGCTCATCTTGGGTTGTCCCTGTGACCATGATGGCATTGAGGTAGGCGCCGGTACCTTCGAGCCCTATTAGCAAGGTACCTAGGAACTGCTGAAAGAGCAGCGGCGCCACCGAAACTCCAAAAGAATCCGCTTTATGCGGTAGAGTCCCTTCGTAGTAGTCATGATCAGTATTTTTGCCTTGGCGTCGTTAACCTGTAGTTGTTGGTAGGCTTGTTGAAGATTGATCTTGGGAAGATCTTGCCTCCTCTCACGATTGACCACAATTCAGATGCCATGGGCAACGGATATGCGTTGGACTTGAGAGCAGGGTTTGCTGTGCATCGGTAGTCTCCGTATAACCGCAGGCTGCCGTTCTTCCGAAAGTTGACCAAAGGAGTTGTCTAGGACTACGACCCCACTGGTTCCAAAATGTCCTGAGCTTTGAGTTTTGACCAGCTCCTCGTGCACCGCTGTCCGTTTAGCGAGGAGAACTGGTCGACACTTCAAGAATTTTAATATTGCCTCATGGTTGAGGTCAATGTGCAGTGGAGTGCCGACGTGTCCATCGAGGGTTCTTTTGAACACGCTGTCATGCTTGGCGATAATATCGTTGAGAGTTCTCGGTGACACACCATGTACTCCGGACGCCTTGATACACTTGCTGCACAGCAAATGGTAATAAATGCACGTATCTGAAGAAGTGCTCACTGCTCTGCTGTGTAGTAATCACTATATTTTTCCTCTAAATAATTACTATATTCGCTGCAAAAACTAAGGCGAAAAAAATATCACGCCTTTCTTGCCTGCGCATACTCCATCAAGACTTCAGTCCGGGCATGAGAAGATGAGACAAATTCTTAAAAAAAGAAGAAAACACTAAAAGAGTTGTTTTATATGTGATTTGTAGTCCGACAGCATTGCTTTCCATTTTTGGCAAAAATACTAACAACGCACTGGTTCATACAAC
This sequence comes from Ixodes ricinus, assembly GCA_037355805.1. Lineage (NCBI taxonomy): Eukaryota > Metazoa > Arthropoda > Arachnida > Ixodida > Ixodidae > Ixodes > Ixodes ricinus. The sequence continues at coordinate 7,048 of JAZHYW010041574.1, forward strand.
TATTTCCAGCCCGAAATTCGCGACTGCCTATCGGAAAAGCTGGCTTGCTGCTCCGCGATGGACCAAATATGGCGTCGGAGCCGGCGCGTCTCTGATGGTTGCGCTCTTTCCCGTTCCAGTGACTATTAGGGTCGGAACCGAGCGCCACCGCGTGGCGTTTGGCTACAGCACGATGGCAGACCGGCCGCAATGGGAGAGCGAGCCACATGACAGGCATCTTAGTACAGGAGGCGTTGGTTTAGCGATAAGCGATTTTGGTAGCCGCGAACGAAACCGAAACTTAGCTTAGGTTCCCGGCTAAGCTCCGCTTTTCGCTTAGCGGCGTTGGTGCAACCGGCCCTAAATCGATTAATAGTCTTGTTCATTTTCATGTATTCTGTTTTTCCTATAGTCGAAATTACATATATATATAATATACATATACTAGTGATGGACCAGATCTGCCGAACTTCTGATTCGGCAAAACTAACACAAATGCCGAACTTTTGAAGGAAAGTTCGGCAAAGATTCGGCAAAAATTCGGCAAATGTCTGCGCACGCGCGAGAACACGACGGGACCAAAGGGGCCGTGAATTGCAAATGGACGCCAGTGCAGTCGTGCGGTTACTATCGTGCAGTACGGTGGTGCAGCGTAATTCAACCAACTCAAGCTCGTTGTGTACAATCAGTGGTTACGGCGAGGTGTGGAGTGAGTAGGCAACACGGTAACTTTGTTTGTGAGCGAGTGTGTTTCTCTTTAATATTTTGTTGCCTCAAGGATGAAAATCGACCAGTAATTTACGCAGTCCACTGCGCAAATAACAAATGATGTGGTCCATTCTGGATGACGTGATTTTAATTTGACATTTCCAGTGATGCAACGAGGTAGTTGAAACATTGGCCGACAATTACTTTAAAGCTGTTAGCTTGGCCCAGCTCGTTTGTCTACTTGTTTGTCTTGCCTCGGCGGGGATCTGTAATGGATCCTCAATGCGTGACATCTCGCGAGCGCGCGCTGCGAGCGCACGGGCTATGGCACGGGTTGCAGGGCCCAGCTTGTTTACGTTTCGCGAGGAGCGAGAACTGAACATGCCGATAAGCGCCTGCCTGGGAACAAGAAACCGCTCCGAACAGAACGATCGAGGCACGCGCACGAACGCACAAAGGACCTCACCATGTAATCAGAAGTTAACCACGAAAATAAACGTTATTTCATTTTTTTTCAAATCAACGTCGCATTAATTAATAACGAAACGTCAGCACCCCGGCCGCGGCTGACGATGCACTCCTCGCAATCATAACAATTCTGTTTTCGGCTCAGAAGTAGTGCGTGCCGCTGTGCTGCGCACTCGCGCGACTGTGTGGGCCGCCGTAATTTGCAGGTGCAGCCACTGTTCCTTTGTCCTTCCTGTATTGTTGTTCTCTCGCGTCTAAAACGTCAAACTGTTGTGTTTTGCGTCTATTCATTAACTCACGAGAAAGTTGGCTGGCAGGCGCCTCAGCGTACGGGTTTGAAACTTTTCTGCCAGCCGCGCACGCTTCCCGTGTTCTACTATTTTGTACAAATAAAGATTGATTGAATTATAGATTGTTTTTTCAACTAGCGTTATTTCGCGATTTTTCTGTATCTGCATAAAACTAAACACGGAACTATAATGCTCGACGTTGCGCATTCTATCTTCCTAAACGTTCGTGTGAATCCCTAACACCAGAAACTTCCATTTTAAAGGTTAAAAACGAACCGTTGCTAATATGGGACGCACACTTTCATGAAAAGCGACGTCAAGTCACTCAAATCGAAAAACATGCATATTTACAATAATAATATTATCTTTTCTGGTAAAGGCTCAGCAACCGTTGCATTCGGGTTTTGCGTACAGAACGGTGAGTCAGGACCAGCGTTATTACCCTCATTTAACATTGTACACACACATGCAGGCTTGTGCTGATGATGCCCTCAAAACCGTTGCTCAAAACCGAAACTTTCGTAGCGTGATTCGTGACTGCCACCGCTACTACCCAGCCTCGTTGTCACGCCACTTCTGCTAGAAGTCACTCTAAAATTGCCAGTAAACACACAAAAACGCACTGATACAATTATCTTGTAGAATATCACCTTACTTTAGTAATATAACTGTGTAAATATGCATTACATGTTGCATTTAGTTAAGAAAAACAACAGAAAACCTTTTTTCGCCAGAAAAAACTAAATTTCAACGTTAAGTCTGGTAACAATGTATTTTTTGCCGAATCTTTGCCGAATCTCTAGGAAAATTCGGCAAAAGTTCAGCTCTGCCAGAATCCCGAGATTCGGCGCCGAACTTTCGATTCGGCAAAAGTTCTGGCCCATCACTAATATATACAAATGTGTTTTGTTTTGTTCTTTTTTTTGTGCCTTTGCGGAATATGTAATAAAAAGTTCAATATAGAATCTCGATTATGATTCAGCTTGACGCGTAGTTAGTAGAGAACAGTTCTAAGACAGGCTCATGGTTATTGCTTAGCTGTATGAGGCGAAGAGGTTCGTTGATATTCGCCGGGAAGAGCGACCTCCTTTCATTGTTCACGATTGTCTCTGCTGCGCTAAACGGACACTTGCACGGCGTTGAAGTGTACGGGACACGTGTAACCTTCTGCGCTTGCCTGAACTTACAAATCTCGCCGCCTAGAGTTTACTTTAGCTTAACATTTCACCTAAACTTTGCCCTTCCTATGAGGTGTACTCGGACCTTTCCGAGTTGTATAAGCATTTAATTTTTACTTTTTTTCATTCATCAAGCTTTTACCGATTAAAATAATAAAACAATATATCACGATTAAATCATTAATCGATTATTCTGTAGGTTATTCGATCGATCGCCCAGACCTATTAGAAACCTTATACCTTAAATTAAGCTACTATGCTGCGCTTCCAAAATCTAATAGGGTCTAGCCAAGTGGCAGGTGGCACTTTCTAGGTTGACTATAGAGAGAGTGCTAACCGCGCTAGAGAAATTAGTCATCTTGATTCTATGTACACAGTCCAAATTCATTTATTTACTTATTTATTTAAAAACAACTGAAGTGTCGAAGCAGTATAGCACTATTACTAAGGAAAAGAAAAAAGAGCTGGTTTGTGAAACTTGAGCAGGTAACACATCTGTAAAGGCTGTTCATTAAACACGGTGTCAAGTTAGAAAACGAAACGAGCAGGAAATCAGAATTAATTCCTGAAGGAGATCGATTCTACGTTCATAGTTCTAATGGCAAACTCAGGCGATGAATTTAAAGAAAAGGACAATTTTTGTAGCTGGTGTTGGTACGCAGAATGCGGACTTGAGGGACTGTTCCAGCACGGAATATATATTTTTTTTCACTAAATTTAGAGGGCGACATTTACGTGACGCCAACCCCGTGATCATGTCATGTGACGTAACTTAAATCGTGGTTTCATGTGAGACCATGACTCGACGGTGTTACGTGACAATGTGGCAACAAGTTACGTGGCCACGTAACAACGTAACGCAAAGTAACGTCGTCGCGTGACACTATGAAGTAAAGTTATGTCTCACGTGACACTGTAACGTTAAGTTACGCGGTCACGTGGCGCAGTGACGTCAGGTTACGTTAGGCTGCAATGTCGTGAGGTCCCCTTGTTGTTAAGTTACGACGCCATGAGGTTGCGTGAAGTGACCAAGTAACCAATAGTGGCACCAACCACGTGCCACGTGTGCAACAGTAGCATCAACCAGATGATCGTCGCACGCCCGAGATGTTACCACGCTGTTACGATTCTTCGTAACGGTCTAAACTTAGAAAAGCATTCTGCCTTGAAAAGGAGAGCTCAATACGAGGAAGTAGAAAATAAAAAACCATGTGAGTGATTAAGTGAGCGAGCGAGCGAGGCGAAGAAGAGAAGCAAACAAGTAAATAGGTATATTATCATGAAAAAGCACAGAGAGTGAAAAGAAAAACCTTCGATTTAGGATGGCCCATTGCTTTGGTGAGAAAAGGCGATTTAAGAACGAAACAAGAACCAGAACATAATAGCATAAGCGGTCGCACAGCTGCGACTCTCGGAACTTCAAATACGGCGCTATAAAGCAGAAAATCAAATAAAACAAACTAAAATAACTGACAGTATGTGGATCAGTTTTGGTGGAGATTTATAAAAGAAAAAAAGTTCCGTCTAAATGGTTTTTTCTTTCATGCTGCTCCTTGGCTCGTTTAGGCCGTCGAAAAGCAAACGTAATATTCTGGATCCAAGATACCCCGTCGTGCCTGCCCTCATCCCGTAAATGATTTCCTTGCTGCATAAACTAAAAAAACAAAAACAAAAAAGAACATTGTAGTTTGTTTTGTTTTTTCTTTCAAATCATGCACTGTTAATCACACCACGGCGCTGGTTAACTTTTCGGGATCTGACTTTGGTTAGATGTTTGTGTGTCCTTTTTATTTTTTCCCAAAATGCTTCGACGTATGCTCTCTCCGCTTTATTGCTTATTTATTCCGTAATGCGGTTGAGCCATCTTTTATTCGCCGGAAACCGTCTGCGTTCGACGAGGATTGCTGATAGATGCGCATCTGGGTGCCTTCAGTATTAACCGAGCGACGTCGTTGCCATTTTTTGCGTGCCAGCACCATCTCCGCCAGTTTTGCCTATACTCGAGTGATAACAAATTCCCGCTCCGCGACGCATACGTGTATTTTTGAAGGTTACTTGTAGAGACCTATTTGATACATGGGCTACGTATTTTTGAAGGTTACTTGTAGAGACCTATTTGATACATGGTGTAACAAAATCATAAAATTAAAAAAAACAGATATAGTTAATCTAACTCAGATTAATTTTGTTTAAATCCCTGTAGCTATAAAATATTGCTTCCTAAGCAGTGGATGTTGTGTTTTCCAAGCTTGACGTATCAATTTATAAATCTCTCTCATCACGGAAAACAATGCAGAAAAAATTACCGAAAGTTAACATGCAGTACAGTTATAAACTTTTCATTAGTAATCCCCGCCATAGTAGAAAAAAAAACAGCTTGATCTATTTTGGCTTGTGAAAAGGCTTTGGTTACTCTTTTTAGTGTCTTGCTTTTTTTTTTTTGCTACGGGGAAATAGTTTTTATTGTTCGTTTCTTTTGCGTTCTTCTTTACATGTAATAGGAGTTTAAGTAACTGGCGAACGAAGTGGATGGTAGAGCAGAGAAAAAAGCACGACGTTCGAATTGCTCAGAAGACCACATTTGTGCTCGTGTTCAGCCGCACATAAATCTTTCTTGCTTTATGATACCGCGAGTTTTAATACAAAACAATGGTGTACACAAAAAGCACCAGAATTATGGAAACACGCTATATATATATAGATATATATATATAGATATATATAATGGATTATTTTCGCGGAAAATATTTGAAATGTGAAATAAATTTGATTAAATTTGATTTAAGTAATCATAGTAAAACTGGTCCGATTTAAATGACGATTGAAATCATGATTAAAATAACCTTGATTTTAGAGCGCAGCTCTCAGGGGCCCTTTCCGGGTTGAGCGGCGTCGGCGTCGCCGTCGCCGTCGGCGTAACAGAACCGTAAGGACACGTGACCCCTTCCAGGTCACGTGACCCCCATGAGGGGAGGAGGAGAAAGGAGGGCTATACCTTCCCCTTAGTACCCTTCCTCCTCCTCCTCAAGAGCTGCACTCCAATTCGGCATTACAGGGAGCTGTAAACGGCTTTCATTTTTTATTTCCCACTCTGATTAAATAATATTTAGCACGGTATCAGACGTTTTGAGCTGGGTTCTAAAATCAAGCTAAACATTATTTCCTAAGCGTAGAGGTCTCAAGTTATTACAAAATGTGTTGTTTTTCGTGGTGTAATTTATCTTCTAAAATTCCAAGGCGTATCTTCCTGTCTGTAAAAAATGAGACGAATAAACTTGCCAGGGTCAGGGAAGTCCTCAGTCGTCCAACTTAGCCCAGACCATTAAAAAAAGATATAAAACTTATTTCCGTTACCACGAATACGGCAGGTACGCATATATGGGAGCTCTGGGTATTGATGAATGAAAACAGAAAAAAAAGTTGCGTTGACTTTAACATTTTTTTTTAGCTTGAATATGTTTTGGCTGCACGCTCCTAGAGGAAGCAACAAACACTACCGCCCCCCCCCCCCCCTTTTTTTCAGCTCAAGCTTCTCTGCAATAGTAGTTCCAATGCGGGAAAGCCAATCAGCGGAACGTCTGGAGAATTTTAGAGCGCAGCTCTTAGGCGCCCGTTTCGGGTTGAGCGGCGTCGGCGTCGCAGTCGCCGTCGGCGAAACCGCGCGCGTTGCAAGGAGGACCTAATTAAAATTACAAATTTATTGGTAACTCAGGATATAGTAAAGGTATACAAAAACTAATTACATATTTGAAATCACCACTGAGAAATGCATCATATTCTAAATTTCAGCAAGATAAATGCGAAAAAAGCTAAAGACCAGCATCCCGCCTTAAGTTATTTAAGAATGACGAAACAACAAGAAATCTAGCGCAGTTCTTAGGTTGTCGTTATAAAGACAAGCTGCACTCGGTTCAAAAACTAATAAAGTTCGCAACGCAATATACCTGATAAACGTTACAGTGAAGAAAAACTACTAATCTTGATAGAATCCCTGCTGCTGGTATCAATATTTTTATTTTTCTGTACGGCGTAAAATATAGTGAACACCAGCAACTGAACGTGTGAAAAGGAATATAACATGCGCAGTTCCTTATTTATATAAACAGCAAGATTCAATGAAATTTTACGTAAAAAGCGTAGTGAGGTTTTGCTTACTACAGAACTACGTTGTTTAAGTCCTTTACTGCAGCACAGTGCGCGAGGCCTTAGCGACATATTTTCATTAGTGCTGTCTTTTTTTTTTTGTACCTCAGCCGGAGGTTTATTTGTAATCACCACTTTTGGCACGCTTTTACCAGTGCAACGCGAAGTAAAAAACACGCCAGGGACACATTGGGGCCAATATTTCTCGCCTGGGACCAATCGTTCCCTTGCTGCCATCTCGCGTTCTTTATTGGTTCATTCGGTGATTTATTGGGGTTATAATCTTTGTATTTTCATGTCGTTTCGTGCTGCTTTTTGTTATCGCGTCTTATTCTTTTTTTTAATCCAGGAAAGTTTTGATCTCTATTCAGGCACGTTCCCAGTTCAAGAATCTCTCGGAAGACACGAAGTGCGCTTCGCTTCTTTTTGCATAAGGCATAATATTCGCAAAAAGCAGTTGCTGTATATGTATGTGCTTTGTGTTTCAATAAAAACATAAAAAACGAATGAAAAGCAAAAATTAGGGACTTGACTTGCGGCAAATGAACGGAAAAAGATTTGGCACGTCGAGAATGTTGGCTCATTAGTTCACCCGCCTCCCTGAGACTAACAGCGCAAGCCCAATTTGCTTAGAAATGCGCGACGTTTGGGATTCGTTAGTTTTCAACAGGAATACTATTGAGTTTTCCGACAAAACGTTGAACGAAGGCGCTGCCTCAAAGATGGTCACGTCGCCAGGAGGCAGCAATGGCGGCCAGTCTGTCGTGCCGACTGTCGAATGAAGGCAATTTTTGTTGTCTGTTGTATTATAAGGACTGCAAGAAAAAAGGCTCTGCCGGCGAACGTTGTGAAAAAACGGAATATCTACAGCCCACAATAACATCTCAAGATGTCAAGTTTTATGAGAAGCATGCAGCAAGCTACAAGCAGGAGCGTGTGGTCTTGAAATAGGCTTGACCTGCACGAGCGGGCAGAGGTGCTGACATCTTGGAACTTGCTTTTGTTGATTTTGCTAGGCTCGGCACGCAAGGCATAGGATGCACGGAGCTTTGCTTTGTGAGCGGATTATTTCCTGTATGGCTCTTGTGTTTGAACTTGCTAGATTTAGAGGTGTGATCAAAAGTTCCGGGACTGATTTTGTTGCGTAAAAAAAGAGGGCAGCACAGTGATGCGCGCGAACCAGTCGAAGGAATGGACCTCCGTGTCTCATTACGCCAAAAGGCATCTCTGTATGAATATTCTGAGCTGCGCTACCCGAGTTTGTTGGACTACATGCATGAGCATAATGGCAATCTCTTCACAGACTGCAAACCAAAGCGAGAGCGAGTATCAATTTTACGTCAAACTTGTCAAATCTAAAGCGGAGACCTCTGAAATTATTTAGAATGCTTCTGTCAAAAGGCAGTCAGGTGTGCGAGGTGTTTTGAGTGGCACTCGCGCCTCAAGGACGCGGAACGTCAATGAAATCAAGGAGAGGTCGAAAAAGGTCAGCATACTGTTCTTTCTTTGTCTTCCAGCGATGTTCTGCGGTTCCCGAAGCACCAGGGCCATTTAAAATACTTCACAAAATTCACTGTTTTTCTCACACAAGCCTGCTGAATCATTTCAAAGGTCTCGGTTTTATATTTGCCGAGTTTGATGCAGAATTGATGTTCGCTCTCACTCTGGTTTACAGTCTATGGCGAAATCGCCATTATGCTGATGAATGTAGTCCCACAAACTCGTATAGCGCAGCTCCAAATGTTCACAGGGCGACGCCCTTTGGTAAAACGAGGCACGAAGGTCCCTTCTTCCGACTGCTGCGCGCGCATCACTGTGCTGCTTTCTTTTTTACGCTACAAGATCAGTCTCGGAACTTTTTGATCACACCTCGTATTTACTTATTTGTTTGGTGTATTGTCAAAGCGTGAAGGCATTACAGAAGAGAAAAAACAATATCATGATACTGATTAGACATTGCGTACACTTGTCAAGAATATTATTTGTAATTTTAGTTTTAGTTTGTTAAAGCTAACAGTCCATGAATGTAGCGATTGCCCAGGGAAGCTGGTACCATGCCGAGACGTTTGGTGGGCCAAAAATGAATTAAACGTTATCGTGGTCGAACGTGGGACGCGAACGTTCTATTGATGATCGGAACAAGAGAAAACACAAAGAGGGTGGATGATTTGTTTGTCACGTAGAATGCAGTTTTAAAAACATTTAATGATAGAATAGGAATTGTTCACATACGGGTGGCGCCTGCAGCGCAGTGGTGAAACAAGCTGATCTGTTTTGGATGACTTCCAAAGCAAGAATGAGTGGCTTCTGCAAGATCCCACACGGAAGATGCGCATGATAACTTCGGACAAATTGGGATTTTTCAAAATATTAAGTCGAGTAAAACTGGGCCTAAGGAAACATAGCGTTTGGGTAACCAATAATACGATTAGGGTACGCGTTTATGTAACGAATATGAGATTTTCAAAAGAGGTTAGCAGTCATGTGCACACCTAGATATTCGTATGACAAAATTTAGATGAACCGGATTGTGGTTGTGATTATCACGGTCATCAAAGTGGCGAAACACACGCATGCACTTTTATTTGTTGCTGTTAAGCTACACTGTTCATAGGTCACAACACCGGGGACAGCGTTGATGTTAGATCCATAAACAAAATCAAGATCAAACTTACATTTTTTGCATCGATGATTAGGCAAATTGTCTTAAAATAGCGTCTGGTGCCTCCGCTCTAGAAAACAGAGGTATCCAGTGATCATGTGGTTCTGATACGTGCGCTTGCAACCCCGGTCGTTTTTACACCAGTGTAAGCCGACGCATTAGGTGCACCCAAGCGCCAGCCGATTCGGGTTCATTCCGTGCCCATCAGCCGGGTTTTGGAATTGGAAGTGTTTTAGCTAAAATTACAGTGAAAATACTTTGCTATAAAAAGGCTTGATGTGAAAATGAATTTGCAGCTGTGTTTGAGACGTCGTTTTTCTCTTCACCTTTATTTTCTTGGTCTTATCACTCCGGCTTTTACAGGAACTATGCACCACCAGCTCAACTTCGCGTGAACTCTTATTTTGGAAGTGTTACTGTTTGGAACCACGGACACATCAAAATCAAAGCTATAAAGTTATTTTTTTTAGTTATTGTAGTAGACATTGAGTTTAAGGTTCAATATGTTTAGAATCTAAAGCACTTATGTCAAACTCTCTCGATGTGAAGTTTTGTATAATTCGGACTCAGTAAAGCCTTATCGTCTTTTTAATTTGATACCAAATGCAGTTCTACTTCGTAATGTGTACACAGGGTTGAGCGTTAACATTTGCCATAGTTCAAAATGGGCAACAATTTGCCAAAGTGCCAGTCAAAACCGCGATTTTCGTTCAATGGTAAGTTGATCAACCTTGATAACGTTGGTGTATGCAGTGCTTCTGGCACAAGAAATATATCATCATCATCATCCTTGTTGGCTCAGGAGATCCGCGGCACCGCAGAAAGGCAACAGCCTGTACCATGTGGCCCGCGGTGCCGCGTCTAGCGATGGTAATCGTGTAATGATATAATATAGAAGATGAAAGTGATGGTGATTATGGTATGATATGTACAAGTGCGTAAGACCTAGCAGCAGTCTTCGCGACGGCGGTTTCTGAGGGGCCGCGATTGGCTACTGACTTCAAGCAGGCCAATCTCGAGAGGATGGCGAGGGCTCCTGCGTGCCCGGCTTGCAGATGAGCCGGCCGAATTTTCGGTGACGCAGGGAGTTCAGCACAACCGTTGTGGGGCTTCAGGGTTTGGCGCCGGTGTTGGCCTGACGGCGATCTTCGCGAAAGCGGGCCTTGAAGTTTCCCTGCTTGCGGTTTAGCTTTTAACCGAAAAGCCTCGGCACCTTGTCGATCGAAGACATGGTGTGTGTCACTGGTCTGGCTGGCTCTCTGACGAATGAAACGACACGTCTTACGCCCAGCTGGCTTGTGTTAGAGGCTTTTTCTATGCCGAGAACATAAAAAAATGTACTGCTAGTAAAGTAAAAGAAATTGATGAAAGGACGTGGAATAAAGCGTAGACGGGTAATCCCTGCTGGACAAGGAAAGCTGACTCGATTTCGTGTCAAGAAGTCGAGTTAGGATAAAGGCTTTGTTTACAAAGCCCTTAATCTCCTTGATTCTCCTTGATTCTTCAGAGAATTGGCACTTTTCTTTTTTTTAAACTTGTCTGAGTTTTTTATGGTTTAATCCCACTTATTCTTTTCACGTGTTTGATGTCTCGCTTCAATAAAATAATAATGTTAGTAAAAACCAAAACAAAAAGACTATGTCTAACAGTTGGAAGGGGGATGGGTGTTTAAGTTGTGTTTTTGTCGTAACCAAATCTTATGGTAGGATTTTTTTACAAATATTGTGGCCATACGAAATCACAGTTGCGTGTATTCAAAGTATGTGACCCTACCCCTGCTCCACCGCTGCTACGGTGTGAAATATTTTCTAAATCAGGACACACAGCACGACGAACGCTGTAACACGAGAGGCGAGATAAAGTCCTTTTGGCGCGCGTCCGAGTGATCGAGACGCTTTAGGCAGCAAACTAAAAAAAACACATACGTTTTTTATGTATATATATACGGCGCATGCAAAGTGCAGTATCTTTGAAATCACGATGTAAATTTCAACTTTGAAAAAAAGAAAAGCTTAACTAGTGAAGTACGACTGCGAAACTTGAGCCTGTAACGTGTATCCTGCAAGAGCACTAATACAAAGTAAAATAGCGTCTGTCGTGTTCAAGAAACAGGATCACTAGCACAAGCAATACTCAACCCAACGAGGCAAACGGAAATACTGCATCTGTCTTTATTCTTTTTTATTTTGTTTTGTTACTATTTTGTAGCTCTTAGTGTACTGCTTTTCCTTAAAACATTGCAGCCCCGAAAATGAAAAAAAGCTGATGTAATATATATAAAATATCGACCAAAACGTCTATGCTAATACATGCTAAAACAAAAAGTACTAGTTTTCAAAGAAGAAAAGACAATAAAGAAAGTGCCTTATCGGAAATGGGGCTTGAGTCAGCTTATGCGAAGCGGCGCCTGCTTATTTTTGTTTTCCTGACCTTGGCACTATGCTTCCGAGAGAAGCGTGTTCGTTGCCCCGTCTCCTCAACCATCTCTCCTCTTCTCTTTTTTTTTTTCCTTATAACGAAAATAACTTGTTTTGTACATTGGATGACATTTTGTTGGCGGTAGTTTTCTTCTATAAGAGCAAATAGTGCCGTTCATTTTATTTTTCAGGGAATTTCGACCGGACTTGTAATTTCGCTTCCTAAGAATTCGGTTCCATTATCTCTACAAGTCGTTCCACTAGGCGAGACACCATTACCCCTGCCTCTCACTTGTCGCGTGAAGAGTGAGAGGTTGTCCCGTTTCCGCTTCGCGTCACCCTTTCCCGTGAGGGTTGTTGATCAGCCAACAACACCTAGAGAGAACGCCTTAGTGCTTAGAGGCATGACGTCACCAACGTCAGAAAGAGCAGGCAGTCGTGGAAGTCGGCTTTCTTCCGGCGCTTCTTCTTGGTCATTTTTTTTTTTTTTGTTCTGGACAGTGATTATATTTGAACGTCGTACTAGGGCCGTATTAAAATGTTGCGAAATATAACGTTAAATTCAGCCTTTTGTATAAGTTAGCACTTTGATAATAAAAAGACGTAATATATCTTTCATGTATTTCTGAAATTGGGATGGTAAGTTTGTATATTATCTACAACGAAAAAAAAGGGATGAGGACGATTCGTCACACCCACACTCGTCACAGGACGATTGGTCACAGGACGATTCGTCGCATAGGAACATTCGTCACAGGATGCCTCGTCATGCGGGCAACTGGTTACATAGATCGGGCAGGGGACGATAGTAAATTGTAAATTTCAACAACTGCCCACATGCCGTGATGAGGAGTTTCGTGCTTTCCCACTGTGACATAAACCAATGGTTAAAAAAACTAATCTTACAATACAAGTCCGGTTTTTTTTCATCATATTACGAGTGTTCACCACGTTGATATCAGTTGCTGGCTTGAACGAGCAATAATCCGTCTGGCAGCCAAATCAGTTTTAGATGCGGAGCATCTCTTGCTCGGGTCTATGTCCCGCGGCGTCGTAGTCCGCACTCGCACTACGCACGCGCAACTCTCCTTCCTCTCTCCAACAGCTGCGCGTTACTCTCTCCGCTCTCTCTCTCTACCAGCTGCGTGCACTGCGCGTTCGTTCGCTTCTACTCACACCGCGCGCGCACGCGCAACTCTCCTCCTCTAGTCTCCTCTCCTTCAAGTGTGAAAAAAATAAACGGCGAGCGGCGAGCGTTCCAAGTTTCTCTGCCGCGAGCCGCGACGAAGGCTCGCGTAGGGTTTAACCCTAGGGCAGTCGGTGGCGCCATCTCTCGACGTCAGCATGCAACTGACTCTTTCCTCGGAACTAACACGATGCTCCGCATCACCCCATGGTTCCCTCGGGAAGATGGTGTAATTTTTTACTTTTGCCTTGCATACACTTCTTCGACAAAACCAATAAGTTTTGGAATTCTGTCTGGTGCATGTGTACGAGTACCCTCGTGCAGCAGCATGGCTCCACCTCTCTCTGTTGCGATCACCTCCATCCTTTTGAATGTAGTCTCAGTTCAAAAATAGTCGCTCTTATATGGCCTCTGCATTCACCGTTCGGGACGGACCCAGAAGCCTAAAACGTCTCTTACAAATTCTTCGACCTTGAGAAGCGAAAGACAGCTAAGATATGAGGTGACCCACTTTGTCAGACCGAACCAATATTTAATGTTCGGGACCGAACCAGAAGCCAAAACGTTTGTTACAAATTCTTCGCCTTTCAGAAGCCAAAGACACACTAAGATATGAGGTGAGCCACTTTGTCCGCCCGAACCAAATTGAACAATACATTTTTCGGGGGGACGAACTATTGTGGGACCGGTTGGCCGCGTGACGAGTCATCCTATGACGAATGTTTCTGTGTGACGAATCGTCCTGTGACCAATCGTCCTGTGACGAGTGCGCATGTGACGAATCGTCCTCATCCCGGCTTAGGGTGTAGGAAAAAATGTCCGTCGGAAAAAATGTCCCCAAAAAAGTTGTCCCCGGAACAAAAGTTCCCGGACAAAATGTCCCCGGAAAAAAAGGCCCCAGGTGGGAAGTAGGAAAAAATGTCCACAAAGGATTCTCTATCTCCGGGCTTCCCTGATCCTCATGACCTTCTAGAGGTCCGGTCATATGTCCTTAGGGGCACCCTGTGGCAAGTAGGAAAAAACGGCCCCATCAAATAAGGAAATATACGATTCCTCGAGGTGCACATGGCGACACTGTTAGCGCGAACACGACATCGGCGCATTTTCACATTTTACTTAGAAAGAGTATTAGTGGGAACGAAATTTTCCCGTCTTCATTATATCCCCAAATGAACACTTTCAGTACCTATGATAACTTTGACGACAACCTTTCATTTCTATAAAAAAGGAGAAAAAAAAAAACTAGCGTCGCTTGTTTGTGCTAACAGTGTCGCGCTTTTACCTATTTCGAAATGGTACACAAGAACCTCTCAAATTTCCCCAAACACAATAATTTGGTTTTGGCCAGAAGTGTTTTAAATGCTTATTTCACAAGAAAGAAAGAAACAAAAGAATTTGGTTTCGGCAAACACAATGTTTTGGTTTCTGAAGTACCCCACTATAGATTACTTCAGTTGCTTTATGTGAGTTCCAGTTTCCGTTCCCACACTCTAATAAAAAATGGAGGAAAAAGGTTGCAACGACGCGTCTTCCTCCCTTTACTGACGCGCCCCAAGCGGACACGAGGATAAGGGAGGAACGAGACGTTTTCCTCCTTCTCCAGGCAAACGAGAGAAAGCTTTCGCCCTCCCGACTCATCTTCATTCGGTTTCCTTTTCGAGCACATCGCGCACGTTGTTTCAATAGAAGTCGTTGAGTTGATTGGGCTTCAGCGGCAGCGAAGGCCGCTTGTAATTCCATCTTCTAGTCCAAACGTGCAGAACATTTCGGTTGCATTCACGTTTTTACCACTAATTTTATCAAACGAGCAAATGAAGCCGCTAGAAACAGCGAAGTTCCGGAGCAGTGCCAGCAGCGCTACGTTCACTGGGTAAGATGGCCGTCTCCGGTTTAGTTTGTGGGACCCACGCGGGTCTACCACAGGGGCTAGAAAGGGTTTCCGTAGAACTACAGCAGTGGAAACACGCCGAACTGTGTCGACGTTTTCGACGTTATGGAAATCGCAGGAACTGCGTCCAAGGCAGGCAGGTTTTCCTGCCCGCTGCTTGGGTGCCTTCCGTGCTGAGTTCGGTACTGTTTTTCCGTGCCGAGTGCCAACCGGCGTTCAACGTGGTTCTGTATTTCTGCGTGTCAGAAACATAGCAGCAAGATCGTGATGGCAGTGTTGTGCGTAGTGAACAGAAGACTGGAATTATCACCGATGTGATCGTGTGTTCGCGTATCAGTGGTGTAACAACAAGATGAGATGGAGTAAACTGTCGGGCATTGATGCCGCTGGTCGGGCCGTGATCGGAGGTGGCGGGGTTCGCAGGCTGACATTCCGCTTTACATTAAAGAGTTTAAGACCACTTGAGGGATAAGGTGCAATCGATCGACGTGCGGATAGTCATTTTGGAACGCTGGTCTGAACTGTAAGCTCCTATCGTACAGTGGCCTACGTGATTGTCGGTCCCCGAGAGCGATTGCGCTCTGGGAAAAGACTTAACAGTACGAAATTATGACGGAAAGTACGTATATTTACAGTGGAATTTTAGCATTAAGAAAAACAGTTAAAATCGAAAAAAGAGGCTATCCTTTATTCTGCTGTTTAAATATGCTACGGTTCCTGGAGAAACTGCCCTCCAAGTGGCGCACTGGGATGAGCGCTAGAAGTTTTCGAGCTCGCCACGGCGTAGCTCCGTGCACTTAACACCTGCCGCAAGTCGCGGCTTTGACTGCATTCAAGTTGATCGAAAAGCGATTTCTCTGCCCGTGAAGTATCACTCCCAGCTGAGTGAATATCCGTTCTACTTTTTCCTGTTCTTCAAGTTCATAAAGTTTTAAGTTAGGTTTTTCTTGCCTCGAGAGTAAACCACAGAAAACACTCGTCCGCAATTATAAATTTAGGAGCAATATACCCAAGAAGCTTAACAAAGAATACAAAAAAATACTTTTTGTTTCTTAAAAAATGACAAATTTGTAATGATAATAAATTGGATATATTGACGCACGATCCAACATTCCCAATATACAAAAAAAAAATCAGAGAGCTTTTCTCCGCATGCGCTTAATGGCCGGTGAGTTTTTCTCCGCATCCGCCGGTTTTGCGGTGAGCGTTTTTCCAATGAGCTTATCTCCGGTGAGCTTTTCTCCGGGATTCTTTTTTCCGATGCCATATTTTCCGGGGACTATTTTTCCGGAGACATTTTTTCGGGGACGTTTCTTCCGGGGACATTTTTTAAATGGCTATCTCGTACGGAACTCGTACGAGATAGCCATTTGACTTAAAAAAGATATATTTTTGACTGTAAGTGATAAAAATGATATGCACTGATGTGTCTGAGTAGTCAAGCCGCAACAAGTTTGAAAAAATGAATTGACATTCATCAGTTAAAAATAAAGACGGAAGATCGCGGTAGAGTTCAGCACTTTCAAAGAGAATCATTTCCTGCTTTCATTCGCCGTCGCTTTTATTCTTTCCAATAAATAAACTTCTATGTTGTTTTTTTCCGTAACGCCAGAAAACATTCCTGAACGATATGTTAC
This sequence comes from Ixodes ricinus, assembly GCA_037355805.1. Lineage (NCBI taxonomy): Eukaryota > Metazoa > Arthropoda > Arachnida > Ixodida > Ixodidae > Ixodes > Ixodes ricinus. The sequence goes on from JAZHYW010041574.1 coordinate 23,604, forward strand.
TGCTTTTGTAGGCAATACTTTCCTTGAGCGTTAGGTTTTTCAACGCATTAAATCGCATTAAATTTTTACTATGAACTGTTTTGCCAAGTCGCATCACTCATGGGGTTTATCGAAATTATTGTTTATAAAATATTTGGCTTTCCGAGCAAAATTTACACCACAAAAGAAGTTTGCTTAATAGGGAGTTCCTTTTTCTCGTAGCATCGTTGTACATGGAATATCCTCACACTGCACCTTTATAATTGTAGCCCTTAAAAATTTGCCTGTGTTCATTCTTCTAGCTTTATTGCTGTGTATAGCTATCATTCTAGGTAAAACAACATGACAGCAGTAATAAAAAGTCACAGCATATCCACGTGGTGAATGATGATGAGTGGGCGAAGCTCCGGAGTGAATCGTCGGTAAACCAGCGATTCTTCCGTTAATTCGCCCACTCATCGCCATGTAAAGACGTGAGAAACACTGTGTGTGTGTGTATACAAACCACAATCTATCACACACACCACAGCTATGGCCGAACGAAACGTCTAGAAAGTCTCGCTTAAACCGCGCGTCGGCACCTTCGGGCTGAGCTCGCCTGATGCGTTTTGCAGACGCCTCACGAGCTCTCGCTGCATCGGGGTCTGCCTGCCGATACGCGCGCTTTCTTGCCGCTTCCCGTTCCCTGACGTTCTGCAGATCCTCTTGGCGCCGCTGCCGTGCCGCTTCGGCTTCCGCTCTCGTACGGCCGGATCTTGGCGACGCTGCCGTGCCGCTTCGGCTTCCCACTCTCGTACGGCCGGATCTTGGCGGCGTCGCCGAGCAGACTGACGACGCGATTCGGCTTCCCGCTCTCGCACGGCCGGATCTTGGCGGCGTCGACGCGCAGCCTGACGACATGCTTCGGCCTCTCGCTCTCGCACGGCTGGATTCTGTCTGCGAGCGCGCGCTGCCGCCGCCTTGCGCGCTCTCCGCTCCGCAACATGAGCTAAGCGCCATCTGTCATCTCTACATAAAGTTAATTCCGGAACACGCCATCTCTTGAGCCATTCATAAACTAAACTTGAAGTGGCTACATACAGAGGAGGGACAGACCCACGGCTTAAGGAGCTTCGCCCCTAAAACTAGTAGCTACAAATGTAAACCAACTCGCTATCCTTACATGCGAGCGCTGTTCCGCGGTACCTTATAGCTTCCCGTGCAACAAAATTTGTTTGTATCAATAAATGTCTGTATTCTTTCTCAGTCGAGAATTTTTATTAGCTTTACACCGTGGTAGCGGACGAGCATTGCGGTTTCGAATTACTGTTTTGTCAACAAATTTACTCATCTTTTTTGTTGTACTTTCACATACAATGATAACGCCCAAAACCCGATTGTTCATGTTTGTTCTTGAGGTAGATAGCTAGTTTGACGTCATGTTGCGAAAAAAAAATGTTTTGAGCTACAAATGTGTTTGTTTGTTTTTTCTTGTAAGGATCGTCTAACGGGCTGTCTAAACAGGAAAGAGCAAATGCCTTGCATGGCAGCAACAACAACAGCAACAACGACCAAAAACAGCGCAGGCTTTTTTCAAGGCGTGAAAGTTCCGGAGCGCGCGTACGTTTTCAATGAGCACATAAACCACGCAAACAGCACGGCTTTCCCCCTCGCCTCCTTGCTGTCATTTCCTTCTGTTTCTTGTTTTCTGGAGATTGGGACCGATAAGAAAAGCGGAGGTCTTGAAGACAGCCAGCAGAACGTGCGAGTGGCTGTCCAGACCGAGGTAATGAGCACACCCAAAGCTCCTGTCCAAGCACGCAAACGAAAAGTAACTTTCCCCACGGCTAAAAAAGAAAAAAAAGCGAATTAGAACCGGAAGAAAACCTCCACTTCTGGTATAGCCCATTACTTGCACTACACGTGCTGTGTCTTGTTTGGACAGGCCATAAGTATTTGTTAGTGAAAAAAAAGAATAAACAATATGGATACTTGGCGAAAACGTCGGTGAGGAATTCGACCGCCGTGATTGGCCGGAGCCGATTGGTGAAGCGCGGCGCCAAATAAATCACGACAGTCGAATTCCTCGCCGACATTTTCGCCAATTGTCCAGATTAGAGCCCTCGCATTGAGTCCTTGCTTTGAACCTTCTTTTTCACGATCAGCTCATTGAAGCGCGCAGCGAAAGAGTCGAAGCATGCACTTTATCTTACCAGAAAGAGGAAGAATAAGTCTGTTCTGTTTTCGCTGCTATTGTGAGCGTCTCGCTGTATTTTGATTTTAATCAAGTTGATCACTGCTCGGGCCAGAAAAAAAACCCATACGATCTTCTATTCTGACGCATCGCTCACCGACCATGGCCGCGGAGGGCCTTCCTTCCGGCCAAGCCGCTACGCCAACCGAAATGGAGCAGAATTCAACGGGTATGTCGAGCTCCTCAAGCACCATATGCCTACTACGAAAGTATCTCTGTTTATCAAGATATGAATTCAGAGCCATACCAAATGGTCCTGGGCCGAAAGAGATGCAAACCATCTACTAGCTCAGACTGCAGCAGCAAGACTGTCAAAACCATGAACCAGGCTCATCCCCGCCTTACAGTGATACTCAAGCTCAAAGATCCAGCAAGCACGATTGCAACAATTAACCCGATGAAGATTACAGAAAAACTTGAAATGACTGCTCCAGATGGGGTCATCTTGGTTAGGCCAAATCGAAGACTCAACGTGCTGGCGATTGACACAACGAACACTGAAGCCACGAAAGCGCTTCTTGGTCTCACCTCATTAGAGTGAAATTCCTGTCATCGCTTACGAACCACTTTCACGGGAATTGGCGGCCGGATCGAGTGATCTACCAGGTACCAGTAGACATTACCGAAGCCGAGCTACAATCGGCAATCCGTGCAACTGCACCCGTCATCTCCGTTTCTCGACTGGGTAAATCAGAGTCTGTCAAAATCGTCTTCAGCACGGACACACTACCAGAATATGTCACCGTGGGATACACAAGGATGAAGTTGCAGCCGTACATAGAGAAACCACGTCAATGCTGGAAATATCGTCGTTTTGGACACGTCTAAACCACCTGCACAAAGGACGTGCGCTGCACTCGCTGTGGAGGAGCACACGACCGCATGAAGTGTGAAGCGGTTGACCTGCTCTGCACATATTGCGGTAAAGCACATGACTCGACATCCCACCTGTGCCCTGTGTACCAAAGGGAAAAGAAAATATATCAGTACAAGAGCGAAGCTAAAATTAGGTACACAACAGCAAAAGCGGCCACTACTGTCATCGAAGGAGAAAGTGTCCCAAGGTCGCTCTAAAATAGATGGTACAAAAACGAAACAAGATCTGGGAGTTCATCGACCTCTACAGGATGGGATTCAAGATCCACAACCGTCCTCGTCAACACAGCTGTCAAACGTTAGACAGGTCCAAACACATGTGAAGCCAAGAGACGCCCAAGTCTCCACCTTGGAGTTGAAGAATGAAAACGAATTTCCCAGACTCCCCAGTTCAGCTTCAAAGTCTATGTAGAAGTCAAAGAAAACAGGCAACACAGGCACGACAAATCAAAGGCACCAGCCAAAGATCAACCCTCTATTACTGGAGACAAGCTTCAAACAATCGTCAATGTCATCCGTAGTATCCTTTGTACATGGGAGTCTCCCCTATCCCAAGCACTACTAACTGTGATCGATGCAATACTTCCACTTATCAAGCTGTGGTGTCGTTAGAGAAGCTTCGTGGTGAAGCCACCGTCCTTCAATGGAACGCGAGAGGTCTTCGAAACCGACTGTCGGACTTTCGACAATTTGTGTTTAAATATCAATTTCTTGTTATTGCGATTTCAGAGTCGCGAGTGTCTCACAACACCATGTTATCAGGATATGAACTGTATCATTCTCACGGAGGAAATGAGCTCAGCAGAGTTTTACTCGGCGTTCGGAAGGATCTGACATTTGTTCAACATAACATCCCGCCACACCCTACAAATGAGCATATTGCAGCAACTATTAGAAAAGCAGAAGTTTCCTTCACGGTTATTGCTGGCTACATACCCCCTCGAGCACCCTTCGACGTTCAATGGCTCGATACTATTCTACAGCAAACCTCCATCCCCTCATATTCTGACGGGCGATTTCAACAGTCACCACGCATCATTGGGAAGTAAAAAAATAACACTCGAGTACACGCATTATTTGGCCTCACTCTAAAACATGATCTAGCAGTACTAAATGACGGAAGTCCGACATATTTTAGAGGGGCATCTATGAGTAGTCCTTTAGATGTTTCATTCGCATCTTCAACCTTCTCAGGGGAAACAACGTGGTTTGCTGATATTAAAACACACGGTAGCGATCATGTTCCTACATACACTACGATTCAAGTATTGCACTGCACGAAGCGGTGTACCACAATGTGTTATACTGACTGGGATCTCTTTAAAACTAAAATAGAATCCGAATGTATCGCGGTAACCGAGCCAAAAGGTCTTGCTGAGGCTATAACTTCTTCAACTTCTCATGCGACAAAAAATGTCAACAAGACAAAGCCTCATACTGCAGTCGATGGTGAATATGAGCGTCTTCGGGCCATTCGTCGACGAGCAGAACGCCGGGCAAGAAAGACTAAAAATGTTGAGGATGTTCTGGCTTAAAAATCAGAACGAATATTCCGGGAATTACTTCGAAGAAAACAATGGCCGCCCCCGTGATTGCGCAGACAGTGCTGGAATACATAAACCGAACTTATGCCTCATTTAGACGTGTCTTCACCAACGGGTCTACAATGTCAGCATCATCAACCCTGGAATCCTATTTTCCGTCTCTGGATGCATGCATACAAGCAAGGTTGAGCCACGTTGCGTCGTCAGTAGCGTCGGAACTCGCAGCAATTCGAGCAGCTGTTGCACACGTGGGAGCCGAGAGTCCTAGTTTTTGGGATATCTTTGTGGACTCTAAATCTGCTCTACACACCCTCTCTACGACGAAGAAATGTAGCCCGAACATGCAACTCGCACATGATATTCTGGAAGCAGCTCGCCAAACTTCATGCAAAGGGCACCAGTTTATTATACAGTGGATTCTTGGTCACTCTTGTATAACCGGAAATGTTATCGCTGACAGAGCCGCTCGAAACGATCATGAGAGCGCTATTACTGTGTCAATTCCTTTATCTGGGTCAGATGCAAATAACTTAATTAGAGATATTGGTCAAGAAATAGCATCTTCTCTTTAGAAAAATCCACGATATCATTATTCCTATCTTTAGAATATCGATCCCAAACTTAAATTTCTGGCACCGCGAGGACTACCAAGGGCAGCCGAGACGGTCCTACATCGCTTGAGACTGAATGTGGCATCATACACCAACAGCTACCTTTATAAAATCGGTAGAGCTGAGTCGTCTGAATGTGCTTCGTGCGGAGTCATACATAACATCGAACATGTACTGTGTGAATGCAAGGACTACAGCCGTGAAAGGGAGCTTATGAAGACAGACCTCAGGCTACAAAACGAACAAGACGTAAGCATTCGTGCTCTGCTTGGTCCAAGGATCTCTGCTGCTGAGGGATAGAAAGCTACGAAAGCTCTGCTGAAATTTCTAACACCTACTCGCTTACTGAAGAAACTGTAGGGGAGTAGATGAACAGCAATGGCCAATGACAATTTCCAGTAAAACATTTTTGTTAGTTTTTGTTTTTTGTTTTTTTAGTCCTTTAATACTTTGGTTCAGTGTGTTTTCTCCCTCTATCTTTTTCTGTTTACCCTTCTTTCTTCTATTTTAATGATTTTCGCTTCCGTTCATTTCACAGCGTAGCAAACCAGCACCAGGCGCTGGTTGACATCATTGTTTAATATATGCCTACCTTGATCTTACCACACCGCTGTGTCCTTCCGCACGAAAATAGCCGTTTGCCATGGTCATCGTCACCATGGCAACGATGGTTCTGCTTAATAGACGCACATACGAATGCAAAGTTTGTGCGTCAGATGTCATCATTTTCCGAATCCCGTCTGCTAACATTACACGAAAAACGTGGGCTTGCAACCCGATCGCGCTACGCGCGATCATCTCTCACTTCTTTCCGCTCCGCTAGGGGAAATTGGATTATAGTCTCAGGCTCGCGCTTACGGCCATCCTCAACGGAGCCGCCAACATATCACGGGAGCAGCCGGCGCCCTTTCCAAGGCTGCCAATTTCTCCCAAACCTTCCTCTATTCTCTCTTTCTCTCTCTGTCTTTCACTCGTGGAAAGTAGTAAAAATGCCGGCCGGCGGCTGTAACACCGCCCTACGTGGAAAAGTAACGACGTCCTTTGAAGAGCACTGCTCGCTATCCTTGGACCATAATGGTGGCGTGCGACGGCGGGAGATAAAACAATGCACAGAAAAGAACGTGTGCTGCGAAGGAGGAGTGAGTGGAGGAAAAGGGAACCACTGTGCTCCAAAGCCGATGGCCTTAGATCACAGCGCAGGCTACGAGCCGACATATGGGAAATGCAGGGAGCCTCTTTCGGATGTCCTATCTCCAGCACGTGCACTTTGCCTTTTCTCGTATACTTGGGCTACCTGTGCACGTTCGAGACTCACGAGGCGTCGAAGCGTCGTCGGATGGAGGAAGCTGGCGTCGAAACTCTAGGCTCGTCAAACACGCAGTTGGAACCCAAGGTTCGCGAAGCTTCCTGCGGTACTAACCCTGTGAGTGACTATAATATTAGTCAAACAGAACCTCGCAATCACGATGGCAGTCGAAACACACGAGACTCAGGAAACGCCGGATGAGAGGGAGTAATTAATCGTCCGTATAGGAGCCAGAATTAATCCCGGGCCGAAAGACCTGGGTCGAGGGAAGTGGGGATACAGCGATGATGCAGTGCCCACACTTCCGTCTTCCATGCAGTGGCGTCGCGGCTGCTTCCGAGCTGGTATCATTAATCGCTTACTGAACTACTACCCCACGTTGAAGGCTCGGTTAATCAAAACGTGCGGTAGCTCGCAGTTTTCGTCACCTACTTTGTACACAGGCCTACCGAGATTTCTTTCAAAGCATATCCTGTTCGCCTAAATTTAGAACCTGTCTCCAGAGTTTTTTTTTTCTTTATTTTTGTATGTCAGCGTTTTCAAAAAACATAGCGGCGGACTCTACATTACTTTTACGAGATCTCTCGTTGAGAGTTTTCTCCAAAGCTACTGACCAGCAACGATCATGGCGCTGCACGCTAGTCTTGAAGTCTACTTACAAAAATTTGTAGATGTATACTACTTTCTGATCTACTCGGAACACCAATTATTACTCTTTTAATGAGTACAACCATCGAGGAACACAATCGGCATCATGCTTCAAAGAAATATGGTGTCAGCGGGTAAAAAGATTTCACCTTTTTGACCACTGGAACTAGATTATCGTTAAAGCCTCACCGTGATCATTCTTGTGATTGGCTATACTAATTTAAGGGGGTTTAATGATCAGCCTTTTGAAGCCATCTCAGTATACTACACGAGAGCTTCTGAGGTTCTAGCGTAACTGACAGCTGAAGTAACGCAGGGTGCAGCGTAAAATTACGTTCTCGCTTCTTGCATTGTGATTTGTTCCTCGTAATATTTTTATTGGTTATTGTCCGAAATCTCGGTGGTTACTCTCCGACAATAAGACACTGCAGACTCGCCATTCCTCCGAAGTTCTTAGTGAGCTGTGAGGAACTATAGATTATGCGCTCTAAATAATTCTAAGCTTTTACTTTACCCGCAGAGCACCGGGAGTGCGAATCAAAGCTATGTTCAGGGGAAGCTGTCGGTAAATGACTAAAGTCTCCACATTAATAAAATAACGCAAACTGAACGGGGGCAAAGAGGCACACATACGACAGAACTGACGCTGTGACACTGCTCGTACCTCGTTCAAAAAGACGCTCGGTGTTCACTCCAGTCATGATGACAAAACATTATCTGCGAACATGCGTCAAGCACGTTCTAAAGCATGTTCGCCTTGTACATATGTGTGCTTCACACATGCCTGTGGACGTTTTTTTTTGTTTTGTTTTATATGAACATTTTTGAGAGCTAGGAGAGTAAACACGCCCCTGACAGTAGAGCGTTTTAGGGAACCATTTCTGCACATCCGATACGGTACGATATCAGCCTTTCGGTACGCACTGCGCATGCGCTACCGCAGAAGACATCGCATATGCGCAGTTCGTACCGGAGGGCCCATCGTACCGTATCGGATGTGCAGAAACCGTTCCCTAAAACCAACGTTACTAAAACCCTAAGTTAGGAAAGTCACCCTCGGAAACCTGGGCCGCTGGCGTACACCGAGACCGAGCTCAATACGATAACAGCGCCACCCTTTAGCGACGAGTTCAAACGTGAAAGTTGCTTTACATACCTATTGCGAGATGGCCCTGCCAGGTGGCGCCACCGGTCCTTCCCCGACTCGACGTGCAGCCGTGCAGTTCCCAGAGTGGACGCTGCGGGAGAAATGGCGGCGTTGCGATCGCCATTAGCTTGCTTCTCGAGTACGGATCGGAGCCACTTTTTTAAAGCAGGTTCTATGGCAGTTTCCCAACAGAGTGGTTCTAGTAACGTTCCCTAAAACTCTCTACTGTCTGCAGACTGTTTTTTGTGTGAAGTGTGACCGCGGCTTTAGACCGAGGAATGTTTCCGGGGCGAACTGAGGGACGAGTGTCAAACAGCGCATGAAGATGTGTGAAGCATTTGAGACGTCATGTTTAGTGCCACAATGAGCATGACGTGTGTCAGCATTTGAGATCTCGCGCCCAGTATGGCACTACAGACGTCGTCATCTTTAGGTCAAAAACAACATTTAGGCTTCTTTATTTGCTGTGAGGCTGAATCATGGTCGAGGTTGTTTTGTTTTTTTTTTGTTGAAAAGCAAATAAAAGGGTATTTTGTAAAACTTAGCAAGGTCGTATTTACGAAAAAAATTAAAAGCGCGCATCTAGTTTCTTGTGAAGCCGACTGAAAACAAACTATTATAATTTACAGCAGCAAATTACAAAAAAAAAAGTTTTTTTTCTTTTTTTTTACGAGGAAGGCTATGGGTTTAGGGATTCTAAACTTGTAAACGTCAAGCTTTCAATTTTCAACCTTTATGTCCTCGTAATGAATCTAAATGACACATGTTTCTCAAGTTTTACCGGTCGCCTTCCCTCAATAAAGCGCGTTTATTTATTTTTTTTTTGAAGTGCAGTGTTCATATAATAGACGTAAACCTAAAGAGACTCTGTTCGTAAACTTGTCACTTGTGGTTTTAGAAAATCTTACGATGAAAGAAGGGTATAATTTCGGCACATTCTATTTGTATACTAGTCGGATATCTTCCCTTGTCCTCTCATTAAGAAGCACTTAATGTGTAATACACGTTTTTAACTAATTACTTGAATACAACATTTGTCACCATTTGCGATATCTAAAGGATGTCTTTGTACTTCCTTCCTTAGGTTTGTATGCGCAATTTTTTTCTGCGGAAGCCAAAGGAAGATTGGCTGGTCGCTTTGAACCGATCCGCAGGCACAGGCGATAATGAAGCCATCCATCTTCCTGGGGAAAATCCCGTCGGCCGAATTTTCGGATAAATCGAAGCTGTGTCGCGATCACTTTATACTTTTTATTTTCAAGCCGTCGGTAGAACTTCAGAAAACTTGTACAATAAACAGGAGGAAAGTTTTGCTCATTTTAATTTCTGTATATGTTTGAGTGCGGAAAAAGATGAAATAGAAAACGGAGAAAGAAGTGCACACTCAAAGTAGCTCACAATAGATTCTTTCCGAAATTCAGTCTGGCCACTTCGATAACTATCATCACATATGTGTATTATTTGTACATGCTAATGGCGGCCTTTTGGTAGGCACTGAAGAAGGAGCTTGAAAACGGGCGGAGCTTGAGCATTCCGGACGGTAGTTCGTTGTACTGTTGTTCGTTTTTTCCATGACGATACTTATAAGCTTCTGTGAGCTACGCATTTGAAGGTGTCATGTAAACCCTTGGAACGCTCGGCTTCGGGACGCCCTAGACATCTCATGATCATGACAATGCAATGTAGATAATACTGTAAAGAGATCTACTAAATTAAGTGCCTCGTACATAGTAAGGCTCGTTCACACACTTGGAACCGAGAACGACCGAGAGAGACAACACCGGTTCTTAAGCTTCTAGCGACGTCTTACGACATGGTGCACTGCTGCGGAGCTGGTCCGAGGACGTCGTAAGAGACGTAAAAACCGGTCTTGTCTCTCTCGGTTGTTCTCGGTTGCACTTGTGTGAACGGGCCTTAATAGTTTCCTGACACTATCGAAAATAAAACACATAGAAAAAACCCTGTGCAGCGAAGAACACCATAATTGTTGTACGTCTCACGTTGATGAATAGGTAATAGATCTTAACCGCCATTAGCAAACAAAAGTGTAGACTGATAATTAGGTCACTAGATGGCACTGAATTTGTGAAAGGGCCTATTGTTCCAAGTATCTATGTAAAAAAATGAAAGAAGATTAGAAATCTTTGTAATGCGAAATTAGTGCGCAGCTCACGGGGAGCAGGGGAAAGTACGGAGGGGAGGGTATGCCTTTTATCCGTACCCTTTCCTCATCTCCTCCTCCTCTAACCCTCTCCTCATCCTTCATCCCTTCTCTCCTATCTCCCTCCAATTCAGTTCCCCCACTAAATTTAGCGGGGAAAATGACGTCACATGACTTGGTATCACGTCACCTATTCAGATGTATTAAGGCAACCAAAATCCACGAAATGCGGTTGACGAGACAGTTCCCGCTAAATTTAGCGGGCGGTGATCACCTAATGCAGTCACCTGACCACCGTCATTTTTACGATGCCACAAAACCATCGTTCGAGAAATTTAGCAGGTGATGTCTCAACCGCCAAATTTAGTGAAGCGCAGTCGGTATGACAGGTTTTCGTAACGCTGCGAAGCGCCTACTTCTGTCCTACAGCTAGGGTTCCGTGTGTTCGGTAAATACCGGTAGACATAAAAAATTAACCTCTGAGCCTGTTTTATTAAAATGGGGAAAACCGTAAAACTCTGAATTGGAGCTGTCATTGAATAAGGAAGACTCAATTTACACAGAAAGAACAAATCTTTGGTAAAAGCTTTATTTTGTGGTGACGGGTAATAGAACTGTCCACGATGTTTCTTCTTGCTTCAAAATCACGCATCTTTCTCGTTGCTTTTTTACATTTTTTCATCAGTACAAGGAACGTTTTTAAGCATTCAGGCCCGTTCATACAAGCAGCGGAGCGCTAAGTCAGCTCCAAGTGAGCGCTCGAAAGAGCGCTCATGGAGCGCTTCCCAACGCGTGACTTAGTTTTAATATAGTGCGCGATTAGCTTTTTTGTAGCGCCTTGTTTGCGCTTTAGTAGCGCCTTGTTAGCGCTTTAGTAGCGCCTTGTTAGCGCTTTAGTACAACCTTGTTAGCGCTTCAGTGCGTCTTGTTAGCGCTTCTTGCACCACGGTTACGGTTGCGAATTAGCGCGTGCACTGCGGTTCCGGTTCCTGTGGTTGGGTGTGCATCAGTAGCACCAAGGCGGACATGTGGGACGCTGAAATAGAAACGCGACAAATGCTGTTACATATGCAGTTAGTACATATGTGTGTGGATGGCTTAACACCCAGAAGAGCCTTCTGGGTGCGCGAAATCTTTCGCTACCGAGATACCAACGGGTACACGGCGAACCTTGTTCCCAGGCTGAGGGACCGAGACACAGGGTTCTTTCGAAAGTGATTATTTTTTACCTGCATGTCTTCGAAACCAGGTTCACGAATGTGGAATAGAAAGCGATGAGGTCGTACCTAATCAATTAAGGCTCGAGTACACAGACCCGTTTTCTTACGTTACGTTACGAAAAGTCACCGGGAAATCTGTGCTTTGTATTAAGCGTGGCTACCAATTCAAGAAAATAGCACGAATGTTTCGGTGGCGACGAGCTAGGGCGGTGAGTTACCGTGGCAACCCAGGACACAAGGATCGTCAGAACGTAACATAAGGAGTTGAGCTCGGTTCAGCTTTTCACACAGCACTGTTTTTATTACGTTACGCCTAAAGCGCGAGACACATGGACGGCAGAATCGTCCGATCCGACGTCCGATCGGACAGCCCGAACGCCAATCCGAATTGCCGCACGCGACGGTTTGATACACACGCTTCCGACCTTGCATACGACACGACGATTTTTTCGGCTCCGCCCAGGAGGTCCAAACGTTCCAGCGATCTCTGGTCCCAGATTGACGGTTCAGCTCGCACGAACGAAATTGGCAGCTCGTTCTGCGCTAGCGCGTGCATTCTTTGTTGCGGCCATCTTCCTCGAATGGGTCAGCGGGATTCACGCCGCCGCACGCGGCCGGCTTCTCGTCGCCCGTCCCGTTTTCCTCTTCGTCCTGCCAGACCCAGTACGTCATCATGACGTTCTCACTAGCTGTGCTATCATTGGCTGGACGCATCCGACAATCCGTCCGCCGTGCGAAACTATCTGGCGCGTTGGACGCACGTCGGATCGGCGATCCGACGTCTGAAGCGACCAAAGTTTTCGGATCAGGCAGTCGTATTGCCGGATTGGACGTCGGATCGGATGGATTTTTCGCGCATGTGTCTCGCGCTTAAGTCACCAAAACATTCGTGTCTCGAACGTCGCGTGCCAGGCTATTTTCTTGAATAGGCAGCCACGCTTAATACGAAGCACAGATTTCCCGGCGACTTTTCGTAATGTAGCGTAAGAGAAGGGATCTGTCTGAACCACTCCACCGTGGTCTGAACAAGCCTTTAGTCGTTCAAAGTCCATGACTCTGGATCGTCTGCCCGACGCCCGACCGTTTGCTTGAAAGCGGCTCTTTTACTTGCTCTTTTTTCACCACTAAATAAAAAATTGCAGTGGCTTAGCTCGGCTATGCCAGGATATACGTTGCGTGAGCTAAGATTCAGCTGGTTATTCTTAGCTTTCCTGGTTGTCTAGGATTAGCTTGATTATCATGCTTACTGCTGCTACAATGACACACACACGGTATACGCATTATGTGACACATGTACATTTATTTGCGCACAAAATGAGAGGCGCTATAAAGCGGCTCCGGTGCAGCGTCAGACTTGGCTGCTGCGCAACGAGGGCGTACAGCTGGGCACGCGGCGGCGCCAGTGTGTCTGCCGCGGCTATGACGTCACTCCTCAGAAATGCGCAGACCGGCGAGGCGCGCGCGGCGGCTGCGGAGCGCTCGGCGGCGGCGGCTCCGGCGCGCCAGCTGTGCGCCGTTTGACGTCACTGCTCCTCGCGCATGCGCAGCACGGCTCTCCAGGAGCCACGCGAAACAGCTCAACCTCGGCCAGTGTAGCTCACGCTACAAAACAAGGACAAAGAATCACCATGCACGCGCTGTTCCGCAGCAGCAAGCACGGGACAAGGAGCGTGAGAGCGCTTACATTGCGCTGCTGAAGCGCTAGCCTAGCGCTACGTCTAACTAAAGCGTCTAACCTAGCGCTACGTCACGCGCAAGTCAGCGCCACATAAGCGCTGCTTCCAGCGCTCATGATGCGCTTCTCCGCTGTATGTGCGAACCGGCCTTTCGGGTCATGCATTATGTTCCCTGGAAGTTGGGGAATCTCGAGCCAGCGTCCTCTTTTCTTGAACGTAGGCCCCATTAAGTTCTGATTGGTCATCCAACACCAAAACTTTATGCCGAAAGACACTTAAAAAAGTGGGGGTGGGGGAAAGGGAAATGAGCGCCGCAAAAGCACCTCCAATTTAAAAAAAATCTATGTTGAAAAAGACAAGAAGGCGGTATTGTAACAAAACAATCACGTACACACGTGTATACGAGGAATAGTTAAAAATAACCAGAGATTTTTATCTGCCAAATATTAAAGGCAGGCTTAAAGAAATTCGGCGCTTTTCACGGAAGAAGGACCGCGGAAGAAAACATTGCTAATGACCCCGAAGCTAGGGACGCACCGCCACTTTCAACTCATCCCCTCTGCGGAACTTCACTTCGCCGACAACATTTCTGAGTGGCCTGAACAAATTGAAACTGATAGGTGACAGGTCATTTGAGTATGGCGAACGAGAAATACACTGCAAAACGTAAAGCCCTTGATATTCTTTTTCTCTTTTGGCTGTCTGAACTATGTTGTGTGGGGGCGCGCATTGTCGCGCCCCCACACGACAATGCTCGTAAAAAAAAATACTGGCTAGGTGGCGGAAGTTGTTGCCCGATTCAAAGGGCTCAGCTTCATGCATCCGTTCATCCAGCAACACATAAAAGGTCAGCAAACCACGGCAACAGTGAGGGCGCACGCGAGCTGGTGTAAGTTTTCCATTTTGTTAAAACACCCGAGACTGGGAGATAACATCTTGAAACAAGCAAAAGTAGAAGAGACAGGGAAAGAAGTCAGTCAGAGACATTGTGTGACTAACTTCTTTCCCTGTCTCTCCTACTTTTGGTTGTTTCTAGATTTGTTTATCTAGTCTCAGGTGTTTTAACAAAATGGTAAAGCAGGGCGCTCGCTTGTGACACGTACTTCAGTTGTTCTCAAGCAGGCTACAATACAATGTTCCCATCACAGTGAATCCCCTGGGGTATTTAATGTTCTAGTATTGGTCCTTTATGGTCCCATATGACTGTGAGGATAGTCCTGTCCTGTGACGAAGCTGCCCTGAACTTCTTTGGTCTTCGGGACGAAGTGTGCCTCCCTCTTCGCTTTCCAGTTTGGTCTCTGGCTGGGCATAGTGGATTCAGCATTTGACCCCAGTGACAATGCGATGCCTAAAATAATTTATCTCAACTTTATTTAGCGTCGGAGCAGCGTCTCGCCAACATCTACACGGCGTTCCATAGTGTCTAGCGTAAGTTGTCTCAGTACGCACCTAATGGGCACTTTATTGTATTGCAGAATATCGTGGACCATGTGGTGACAAAGCCCAGAAAAATGTTCAATTCTTCAACGATTCCATCGATAGGGACACGGCAGTTTTGGTAAACAAGCCGTTCGACCTCTGATATTGGGTTCAGCGTCGTCGATGTGTTCGCGCGGCCGGAGCTGGCTGCGTCAGTCAGACTTAACAATACGCTTTGAAATGATGCGTCCCAATCGTATACCTGTCGAAGTGAGAAACAAGCGCGTTCGCGCTTTTTCAACATTCTGCTATGAATATCCGCTGGCGTTTCAGCCTTTGCACCAAAAACCGGATTACGGAGCACTGCTCCTCCCTGTTGCACGGTTTCAAGGTGGCGGCCATTTTGAGAGTCCTGTGGTCACGTGACGAGGCATTGATTGTCACGAGCCAAAATAGAATGCCTACGCAGTGCTCGTGTTCACTGTGTGAGCAGCATTTAAATAGCTTCACAGCGGGGATCGCAAGGCTTGATGTCGCACTCCCGGAGATCGCATTGTTGGCGTTGTTCCCGCAGCTTCGCCATCAAGTATTGCGAAGGAGAGGCTGCAAGGAAAGGTCCGCTTTCATCCTTGGAATTTCACAGCGACGAAGACGCTTTTCTTGGTCTGTATACCGTTGCGTTCGAGTATTCTTGGGTCCCACTAGTGCCCGTAAGCTGGTGTAAAGCGAGAAACATTCCTACTCAATATCGTTGCACGGCCCGTTTAGGTGAAGGAGGAAGCCATATTTAAAGCACGGCAGTCTATCATTGTATTTAGTATTTTTTATACCAAGATTTTTATTACTTTTCCACTCTGCCTTATTAAGCAAACATACCTTTAAGAACTATGAACGAATTAACAGTGAAGGAAAAGGAATTCCGCTAAGATTGACTGTGAACTAATTGAAATAAGAAAAGTGTCGAAACGAAGAAAATTAAAACGTCGAAAGTTTGGAAGTAGCAAGAAGAATCTCATCAAGAGCAATCGAAAACTGGCGGACGCGTCCACACTTCGGTGTCAGGGAAATCCGCCGGCTGAGAGTTACGAATCCAAAATGAGACTTTTTGAAACCAGGGACGGACAGAAAATAAAACAAGAAAAAACACAAAAAGGGTGCCCTTCCCAGAATCACCGATTTGAGATATTTAATTTCGAATATTATTTTAAAGGAATCAAACTATAAAAAATATCTTTTGGCGAAATTTTTAACCTTCTCCAAATAAACGCAAAGTGGAGCTTGACTGAAAGTGAAAATATCGGCCAAACAAAAAACTGTATTGGGTGTGGTCCTCATAGAACAGAGGGAACGAGTGTTTGCAATATTCTCATAAATATTCTAGTCGTACTTGCGCTATTATCTTTTACATGAGTACCTTGAGGCGATGTCAACGAGGGAACTGACGTGACGGATGTCGCCACAGTCGGAACTAATACCAGTCAATGAATGGCATATAGCTCTAATCTCGGAGAAAGATTCGCCACTCTTTTTACTTCGCCGTTACCCCGGTAGGGTGTCTAAATGTCTGTCTGTCTCAGGGTGAAGACATCCATTGTTGCACTGAATGTTCAGCGGGTGACGCTCTCGCGCACTCAGTGCGTGACTTGGGCGCTAAAATGGCGTCTCTGCATTAGCCGAAGCTACGCGCTCGAGCTGATTGACACCGGATTGCGCGTACTTCAAAATGCATAAAAAAACGATTGGGCGCAAAAATGGCTGAGATGTCACCACTCAATGGAAAGCGCGCGTGTGTATGAAGGCACTCCATACCCCGGTGTTTTACAGCGCCATCTGTTAGTACCCCTTTCTAACCATATCCGGTGGCGTACGTAGGCAAATGCCCAGGTGATTGCGAGGCGCCGCACCATCTCCGTCGCGCTATCGCTTCTTCCCAATGGCCGTCACCACTCGCATAACCACGTCATGTGTGCCAAGACCCGCTATCACCCCCTCCTCTTTATATCCCTCTTTCCCTCCACCGCCCTTCCTTTGTATTAAAAGTTGCATTGAAACAAAAGCAACAATGGTTAAAACCTGAAAGTACGCTACCGGCACTTTCATAATTCACGGCCAACATGGCGGCACCGGGCACCTTGTTGCCTTGAATTCCAGGGCCGGCTTTCCAGGATCAACGTGTTATAGTTCGTTTCACATTATCTCCGAGCGAAGCCAAAGCTAGAAGCGCGAGACCAGCGCTTTTTTGCGTTTCTGCCCAGCTCGCGCGCTCGAGAAAAGCCCGAACGCACGGAACGTTCGCGCTCGCGCTTCTAGCTTTGCCTTCGCTCGCACATATGGTGAAACGAAGTATAGCTGAGTCTGTATAAAAAAATCCCCTGCCGAAGTCAGCGCAGGAGCCGAGCGACACGTGAAATTGAGTATGAAGCGCTTTCTTTCACACAGACGAAAGCCAGCCAGGGGTGGCCAAACTGCGGCGCGTGAACGAGTCTTCTGCGGCTCTTCGAGTGCTCTAGTTCCGCCAGCAGCTCCATTTAACCACCCGTAAACCCGATCAGATAATAATAAAAGACATGTATAAAAAGGCAGGTTGCGTTTTGTCAGCTTTGTGACGTCATGTCGTCGGACGACGTCCTTGTTTTGCAAACAGGGACTGACAATAGAGAAACATTCTGAGCAATCGCTTCATGAGTGCAATAGACCTTTCGCTAAATTAGTCGAGCATCAAAGAGGGTGCTGGGAAAGTAGGTACACGCGCTACACGCGCCTGCTTTCCTTATACAAAAACATTCGAAGTTTGTGAAACGTGCCTGCGAAATTTTATTTGTTAGATAGTTTTGCTTTCGAACAGTTATAGCTGCAAACGCCAGCACGCGCAAAGCGTGTATCTTCGTTCCCGGCATTCTCGTTATAGCTTGGGGAATTCGGCAAAAGATCTATTAGCCGTGGCCACCAACTGAAAAAAAAAACTCTTTAAAAAGTGCCACGCCCCTTTTTATTGCGGCTCTTCACCTAAAATTGCTCCGTGTTATGACTACTGTAAACGACTTAAGTTTCGCGAATTTCGCGAATCGCCTACAATTCGCGAAGGTAGGGCCCGCGAACAATTCCGGTAAAATGTAAACACATTGCAATCTACATTGAGATCCCACCGCGTCGCGAAAATTAGAACCCGTCAATTATTCCAAAACTTCAGCTTTGACCTAAATCATGAAATATTGACCCTCCGAAAAATAAGCCGTTTACAGTATTCGATTGTGTCCGTCTGGCCATTCTTGGTCTAAGCTACCAAGCCAGGACAAATATACAGGGTGTCAAACAAAAACAATCGAGTTTTCTTCACCGCAAAAGTGAACTATGCATCACCGAGCTCGCATTCTCCGCCCACACGTAGCGTTAGAGCTCCGAACCAGGGCCGGCTTGCTGCAAACAGCGTGTCAGCTGAGACTGGGGGAAAGAAAGCACTGCCAGAGCCAGCGCACGAGCTGAGCGGCACTCAAACCGCGTCTGAAGACGCTCGCGCGCCCCAGCTTTTGGAGTGCTCTCTTTCAACCAGTCTCAGCTGATATGCCGTTCTAGCAAGCCGGCCCACATGCCAAAGTTTGAGCACTAACGGTTATCGTATTCAAAAGTTTCTGGGGATTCCTGTGATCTCCCTTCTCCGATGGCTGTGACAACGGCCGCGGGTCGGAACGCTGGGCCTCCTTCGCCGTGAGCTCCGACCTGTTCGTGAAGCGGAGGGTTGACTGTTCTGGAGGGCACTCCCCTCACTCGGATGCGGTTGCGACCGACAGGCCAGAAGGTTTCGCCTCTTGTTTTTCCGCTTTCGGGAGGGGGACTCGTCCGGTGACCGCGAAAAAAATATATCGCGTATCGGTGACTTCTCTGATGCTTCCCCGATCTTGGCTCTCCGGAACCCCGCGTCTGGCAGGTAAGGACCTTTTCTTACCTTGCCGGCCTGGGGAGCATTTCGGACGAGGAAATTGTAGTTTTTTTAGAAGGGTGGTTTACTAAATACTCTTGGACTATGTCCTCATCTCGTATGTGTGTCTGCTCTTTCGCCATATTCGAGAGAGACAAAGTAGCGATTAGGGGAAACAACGTAGATACTTTATCGAAAATACCTGCGGTAATGTAGCCCTAAACCTCGTCTACATTGCTGGGGAGATGTGGGAACCGCGCTGCTAGGTTTGATGTCTCCTTTGAGATTGCCGGCGCTGTTGATATAACCCTTTGGTCACTCTTCGTTACCTTTATTGGTAGCTACAGCAACCCCCAAGTCATAAGTGATTTTTGGATATTTTCAGTTGAAAAAGGCGGCTGACAGAGACCTAAAATATATGGAGCCCTATGCCGCCAATTACCGAAAATGGGCAAAACAAAACCCCATTTTCAAATTGAAAATTAAAAAAATCGCATTACTTTTTAATGAGACAAAGGGTTAGTGCTAAAACTATGTCATCTAATTCGTACAGCGTAAAAAAACACGGCATTTTTTTTTGGACACGCCGTAGTTTGAGAAGTCTGCCCTGACTGTAGTAAAACAAATATACTAACTTTTTTGTCGTCCTTTTTTTACCAAAATATCTGACATTTATTATAAGTTCCAGTCACTCGGCAAGTCAGAGCAATCAGTTTATTGGCATTCATCAATTTATCGTGAACGGCAATAAACACTCGCAGTCTCCAAAACTTGAGGTTAGATACTCCGCGTACCGCATTTCCTGGTATGTGGGTGAGTCAGCGTCATTTTAATACGTTGCCACGGCTCTTGTGCGCTTTCTGATTCAAAGCACGTTGGGTTTGGTTCTAGAGGGAAAAAAGTTGCAACAAGATAAACACGTACGTGAGAATAAAAAATACGCGACATCCAAGTCAGTCTAACTTCCGTTGCGTCTCTACCAGGGAGAAAGAAAAGAGTAAACAAACGCCAGACGCGACAGACATCCCAACACCCGATCGAGGAGTGCGGCGCCGTCAACGTGCCGAATTCGATTTCAATATTTCACCGCCAAAAAGCGCGACGGCACGTGATCCGACGTGACCACGAAACTTCTCCTTGCCAAGCTAAACCAACTGGGAATTCGCATTCCTCACCGCGCACTATAGCATGCACTCGGCCGCTTGATTCCGGTTCGCGCTCCGCTGGGCCTGTCGCGAAAGCCCTCGGAGTGGGTGCGATGAAGCCTGGTTTCGCTCAGCAGCGGTGATGGTGGTGGCGGCGAAAGGGATGCCATTTAGAAGACAAGGCCTGCCCGTGACGTAATCGTTCGTGGCTTCTTGACCAAGTGGTAAGCACGCAGAAGCCCGACGAGAGACGGCGACAAAAACAAACAATATGGAGCGCAAGGTTGTCTGCTTCTTTGCAGGGGCTGTGGTGACGTCAGAACGCGGAGCTCTGATTGGCTCTGATTGGAAGGATAGTGGGTAGAGCTCAAGGCAGCTTGCTTTGAGCTCTACCCACTATCCTTCAGTCGGAGCCAATCAGAACTCTGCGTCGTTCTGACGTCACCGCAACCCCCGCAAAAGAAGCAGAGAATTTGCTGTCCGCATTGCCTGCGCTCTTGAGCGCGCCGGATTATGCAGAGACGCGCACGTGCGCGCTCACTCGTGCAACGCAGAGCTGAGTTGCTTTTTCTCCCGCCAACTAAATCTGTATAGAGGAGAAGCGCCTAACTCTCGCTGCGCATTTGCGTGTCGGCGGTGCCACTAAGGGCACGCATAAAACCAGAATTATGTGAGCTCTGTAATTATTTTTGCGAGCGTAATGTACTTACTCGAATCCTCTTTCTATGGGATTGTAGCGTATGCACAGGAGATTACGAAGTGTTGCGTTTGATATATATATATATATATATATATATATATATATTTATATATTTTATTTTTTCAGGGCCAGCATCTGCTTTGCTTCAGCAACAAAAGAAACGAAAAGGCAAACACTGTTCTCGAGTCTACGCACATGCCATTGACTCGAAGTTGGGTGCGTCCACCTTGATGCGTAGCCTGGCGTATAGAGTAGAATCAACTTGCTGTTTTAAATTTTGACTCTTCGAAATCACATCATTCTCCGTGGGTGAACATTAGTATGTTAAGAAAAAAGAAACTACACCTCTAAATATTCTGCCGCGTAAATTCACAAAGCAGTCACTTCGTGTTTGCGACGTGCTATGGCTTCAAGGCGCTTAGCATTGATGATTTCATTGCCAAGTAAATTCCAAAACCAATGTGATTTAAACGACATGACCAATTTCACCAGCTGACAACTTTGCATTGATAAAACAGTTGAAGTGATATGCGATATAACATTGGCCTGCAGGGGAAAACGCAAACAAGCGTTCTCACAAAAAAAGCAGTGAATTGAAGAACGCCTTTTCTGAGTAACGAATCTTCGGCTGCCATTCTAGAATTTAAATTAAAAAGATAACCTTTTTCCGATTTTCTATTTAAGCTTTGAGTACTCTTGTTTTGGAAAAAAAGGCAAGCAAAAGGAGTGAGGGGTTGTGAAAATATAATTTTTATTCTGGTGGCAAAGAAAACCATTCATAAATAAAAACAGATTACTTGGGCAGATGCAAATACAAACTGCACTCCGACGCCCAACCAGGAACTCGTCAGCCGGCCCACACGATTATTTACAACTACGATGCCTATCTGTTTTCGAGCAAACGAGAAGTGGATGACGGAAACCGGAACACAAACGAGAAAAGGAGCGAGATTTATGGCACCCGCCACCTGTGCGTCTAATCAAACTTGCTGCCTCATTCGGGCTTCTCAGAGCGACGTCCGTACGCTCTCGTAAGCATGCCGTTACCTACACTTCGAGTACTGCTCACCGGCCAGCCGGCAAAATAAAACTGTATGGAGTAAGTGCTACCATACATATTTTAATTGATTTGAATTTACATCCATGGTACAACGGCGTTGTGTGGGGGCCCGGGTAGGGGGGGGGGGGATTCATAATGCAGCTTTTCCTCATGTGTTTTTGCACACGAGTAATATTCATGTTATATTCGGCTGGTCCCTTTCCATCATTTTGGATCGCTCTGGTGAAGTCGGGTGCTTTGAATATATTAATCTCGTTTTTTCAGAGAGCTCGCAAATTTTTGTATGGCGCCTTCCTCTGACTCGTAGCCTTGTGAGGCACCCTGGCTTTGAAGTGGGAGTAGTTGGAGCACGCGCCAAAGGACCGGTCAAGTGACTCCAGTCACTTCCTCTGTTGGATTCTGCTTTGTACCAGGTGGGACAAACATATCGTAGACTTAAGCGCTGTCGCCCCATAGGCTTTTACTACAAAAGCTAAGCGTGAGAAAGGCTGCTCTTGCTGGAGGCGGCTCGGTGATCGAATGGACTTGCCTGGCCTATCTCGTGCCTCACGTGCTCGCGCCAGCGTAGCGTCGGGGTCGATACACTACACACCTCCTCTAAACGTAACGTCCTTCGAATACCGAGGACGTTAATGTTCCCGTTTTGGACGTTCGGACGGGGGCATATTCAGACCTGGACCTGAAAGCTCTAAGCGCGGTGATGATTGTCCATCCTGGTGACCCTGTTCCGCACTTGACATGGCGTTTGGGTCGCTTCCTTGCTCCATTGCTGTAGTGATACCTTGATACCTTGGTCAGTGGCAGGTGTGCGTCAGGCACAATAGGCGCGAAGTCTTTAGTATAGTCCGACATGTCACTACTGTGGGTTGGCATCCCGTATTTCCTGCTTCGGATGTGATCAATGTATCTCCGACAAACGCGTTCATCTTCAAGCTGTACCTGGTAGGAAACAGGTCCCAACAGGCACGATATCTCCCCTCGAAGCCAGCGGTTTTTGCTTGTGCTGATGTTCATGGTAAACACAGGGTTTTCCTGCACAAAGTGCCGCAAGAATTTATGACTGTCAATCCGAGAAGATGTCTCCTCGCGCTGGGTCATTGTCGATTGTTCATCTGGGTGTAGCCGATCGAAGGCTGACCGAATTTGTCTCAAGAATTCGTCGTCGGGGTGTCGTCTGCAGCAGGAAGACTCTCGCACGTCCTCTTCTGCTTGTCCAACAAGGCGCCCAGCTCAGCTTTGTCGTCTTCGGCGGTGTTCTGCAGCTGCTGCTGAACGGCGGTGCGCTGTTCACTGCAGAGCATTTCCAGCGCTTCCAGGTGTACCAAACCTTGGTGCTTGTCGAAACGCTTGTTGTAATTGACGGAGTCCCGGACTTTCTCGCTTTCCTGGCCCTGAGCTTCATCTCTGCCATCTCCTTGGCCTTCCCCAGCATTTCTGACCGGCTTGCTTTCCCGCCGAACATCGACCGCTTTTTGCGGAGGCCGGGATCGTTCTCGTTCAAAATGTTCATTGTCTTTTCGCCGATAATTTCGAGCGTATCGATTCCGCCGCTGAGCAGCATAGAACCAGTTGCCTCGATGGCCTTTGTGAAGGCACTGACTCCACTCAGGATGCTGCCAACCCGAATTTGTTTACCTCCTCATCGGACTGGGCCTGTTTTCCAGGGTCTGGTACGGTAGCAGTGCCGTGACTTGCATCTGTAGTGTCGTCTGCATTCGGTTCTGTCTCCTGCTTTTCCGCGTCGTGCTGGACAAGCTCCTCCGGACAGGGAGCTCCAGTAGTCAACTAGACCGTGTCGATGGCCGTGCCGACACCCCGAGGGACTTTGGTTTGGGAATGTGCTGACTGACTTAGCCGCGGTGGATAGGATTGATGAGCCCCACTTGCTAAAGCCACAGTTCATTGGGCCCTTGTACTCTCTCCAAGCAGCGTGGGCAAGCCTCTCCAGGACCGACAACTGTTTCTCCTTCCCTGTTTCGTCTGCCTTTGACTTTTCAAACTCTCCCGAGGAGTTGTATTCTCTCGTCGCGTTCCAGAAATCTTACGGGACTGGCAGTCTCGCCCAAATTTTCTCGGGGCCTTGGCACGTTTTTGGAACCGGCGTCGCCGTCGGTTTTGGTCTGCGCCACCCTCGCCGGTTTCGCTTCCTTGATCTCGCCCAGTTTTTCCGATGTTGTCCGTGATCGCAGCTTGTTCTTGTCTTCCTGGTCCTCCGTGTCTTCATCGGCACTCTCAAACACTTCTTCTGACTCCGACATCGTCCTCTCCTTGGGCAGCAGGGGCAGAGGAATCTGGCGAGTCTCGAAAAACGTGAGTGTAGCAGCGGGGTCGACATCCACACAAACCGGATGCCCTTTGTTTTTTTCCAGCCATGGCTGAGAAAGCTCGGGAACTCGTCCACCTCATTGTGAACCGTAGTTGCCTCGGTCACACGCGACGACGCGTCGACATGAAGGAGTCGCGCCCGAGGTGATTTTTGTCGAATCCTTTGGCAACCGTAAGTTCCAATTTTATGCTTTTGTCCTCAAAAAACCTCTGACACGCCAAAAAAAATTTTTTTTCATGCTAGGCGTTGAAATGGCATATCAGGACATTACAAAAAAATTGTTTCACTATAGAGTTGCGTAGTTTTTTTTAAATAAAAATAGAAATACGAGGCCCAATTCAAAGTTCCCGCCGTGCACTGTGACGTAACAGTGTACCGCAAGCTGTGGGGGCGGTCAGAAGGAAGGCATCGCCGGAAGTCACGTGAGTTGTATCCCTCCTAGTGCCTACCGCGAGCGCGTGTAATATTTTTTTAAATATTTTTGTTAGTTTTCGCACTTCCACGAGCGATCCAAGCAGACAAGGTGTCTTTTATTTGCTTTTCATCGCTTAATGTTGCTGTGAAGGTAGAAGAAGTTGAGTCAGTGAATAGACCTATTGCTATATTACCCAAGCATCAAGGAGAATGCAGGGATTGGTGTTCCACGCGCCGCACGTCCTGCCCTCAGCAAGAGTAAATTTTCTAAAGCAAAAACCTAAAACAAATTGTATCTTGCACGCGCGTTTGTCAACGCTTTATTTTGGTTATTTACTTGGAATCTTTTATACGGGAAAGCGTGCGCGTGTGGCGCGTGGAACACTAATGCCTGCATTTTCCATGATGCTAGGATAACATAGCAAATGGTCTATTGACGTGATCAACTACAATGCCTAGAAGGTGCTGTGTGAGGGACGGTCCCGGTATTTGAGCAACTGAAGAAAAGATCACACTGCATGCATTTCCGAGAGACATACATCGGCCGCATGTGTACCTATAGTAGACAAGTTCTATTCATGTTCTAGACAAAACACGTACTTTATGCTTGACGTTTACTTGTACTTGGTACACTCACCAGTTCGTATTCTTTAGACGGCCGGCATCTTCAGCCTGGAGAGTATCCGATGATTCAACGACCTTGGTGTCTGAACCTTCAGCAATGCGATCGCGGGCGTGTCGAATGCTAACAATCCTAAATTCTGCGAGCGTTCTAAATTTTTTTTTTAACTTGATAGCTTGTTTTGCGTTCAGTATAGCTCTCTATCATCGGACTGACGGCATGCACTCGTACACTGGCTTGTACTCGCAACGCTTTCATCATTGACCT